>CATIWC010000493.1:2500-285000 GCA_948472305.1 Vicia faba
GATGGTCGATATAAATTCTAAGCCCAAAATTTCATAGGGACGCTACCACAAGACTATCATGCCTCTTGAGGGGGAAACTTAAAGAGTGATAGACATTGTTCCTCTATTATGCTAGCTAAGTTTCTGGTTGACGAAAAAGTCTTTATTAGCATGCATACCATGGTCATAACGATCTATCATTGTTCAGGTGAACTAATTCCTTCATAATGAGGATATTTTGGGAGAATAACTCTGAGGTTGATAGATACTACCAACCTCAGAAACATGATTACCACGTGCCTCCATGTTATGGCCACTGTAGTACATAAGTCTATAGCATCTGTCTATTTTCCTTAGAAAATATGTTGGTACAATCCTTGATAATTAGGTTATTTTCCTATAAATTTACTACATTTATCTGCATCAAAATACCTTGTATATGATGACTTGTTGTTATATCAATAGCAACAAGTTAATATCTTTCGTCAAGAGAATGGGACATCCTTATTCTCAACTCATCTACCTTGGCCTTTTGCAATGCTAGCTGTGCATTGGGGACTCAAGAGAGGCAAATAATACATTGAAGGAGGGTTGATTTACATCTCACATTCACTCGTGAATGGCCTCTTTTTTTGAAGTTTAAAAAAATTATGAAGAGATTATAGGTCATTTTTAAAGAAGAGTTTGAAAGTTTTCTAAGTATGGAAAGTCAACTCTTTTTCTTCAACTTTGACTCCATGTAACTTTGACCCTTCAGCTATATATAGTCCTAATCCATGTATTCAGGACTGTATCGAAATATTGATCCATACTTTTTGAATAGTAGGAGATACCTATTAGCTGCAAATATGCATTTTAGTGTTGTCGACATGCTTTAAGTCAGTTGCCTAGGAGAGTTCTAAAGGGAATATATCGGCATAGGGTTTGATTAACTAAGACTACATGAAATATGACTTATAAATCCATAATAAGTGTATCCTAATAATATGTTTCCCCTACTATGGTTTTAGATAGATAAATTTTAAGCTTGGAATTGAGTTCCAACAATAGCTCCATCCGCTTCCACAACACTAAAAGAGGATAAATGAGATATTAACAAAGCTTTTTCTCCATTTATGATGACCACCTTTCCTTCACTAACAAACTTTAGCTTCTGGTGCAAAGTTGAAGTAACAACCCCTGCCTCGTGGATCCACGGTCTCCCCAGTAAACAGCTGTAAGCGGGAACAATTTCCATAACCTGGAAATTAATCTGAAATAAGTACGTGCCTATGTGAATAGGCAAATATACTTCTCCAATGATCGACTTCCTTGATCCATCAAAAGCTTTCACAAGTATGCCACATGGGCGCATGGGAGTTCCTTGGTACTTTAGCTTCATAAGCTTACTCCTCGGTATGACATTTAAAGCGGACCCATTGTCAATTAGCATGTTGGACAACGAGTCATTCTTACAATTCATAGAGATATGGAGAGCCAGGCTGTGATTCCTTCCTTCATCGGGAAATGCATCATCATAGAAACTCAGGTTATTACAGGACCAAAAGCTTACTTCATTGGGTGTTGATTCAATGGGTCAGGGAGCAAGTAAAAACATATCTTTGTGCTTGTGGGTTTGTTAAATAAGCCAAGAGTATACCAAACCTCAGCTGCCATATGATGGAAAGTCAACTCTATCGGATATTGAATTCCTAAGGTATTCAAGAACTTTTAATTATGTTGTAAAACTAATTAAAAGTTTATGAAATATTTGCTCATGTTACAAAGAAGGATGATTGATCTCAACCTTTCCTGTTTCCAACATTGTAAATTTATTCTACAACCAAAGAAAACGTGTCAATCATCTTTTCCTTCTCCTTCACAAAAGTGACAAATAACCAGACAACATACATGATGACCTATTAAAATGAAAATTTAGAAATTGAGATTTTTAGGAGATTTTTCAAGTTGAAACTGTAATTGTATGGCTTCTTTATGTTGTCTTATGTATTCGAACAAGAGTACGACTTGTATTTATTCAATGACAATCCTTGTTTATAATTAATAAAATATATTTATAAAAAAACAAAATATATATACTTAATTATATTATTTGAAAAAAATCATATAAAATAACTGAAAACATTACTTTTAACTAAATAAAATTAATAATAACTCTAGATAAAACACAATGAAAGTAAATAGTCTTTGTGTAGAGATATTAGAGTCATTCACGATGATCTAATGGCATACTCCAATGTTTGAGTATATAGTCTAATACACTTCAGAGACATCTTTAAAATTGATTATCTACCCGTATATTTATTTATGTCCCATTCCCCACATACTTTGAGTATTATCTGACGCAAGGGTGTCTTTGATGATGTCTGCTTGTGTGATTTATTTTCAGGGAGTTATGAATCATAAGACTTGTGTGTATTTTATTAATCTAACATTCAGAGGTATATTTTTAGTGGTTGCCCTCTATTCCATGTATGTCGTATTCAATGAACTATTCTAAATTGAATATGTACAAATATTGGAATAAATAATATGTAAGATGAATTAAATATGCAAAGATATGTAAATGCAAAGGAGATTTTTGTTTGTTTTTTTATGTGAAAAAGATATTAACCTAAACCTAATAAATAAATCAAGATTAATCTTAAATCCATTAAGAAAAGAAATTATTTTTTTAGAAAAGATTTTTGAATAAACCCTAATTCTATTTGATTAATAGAAAATGAATTTCTTTAAGAAAGAGTAAGTATTTTTGAATTTTTTTTGTCTTGAAAATAAAACATGGCATTATGAGGTATTTTTGATCCTTTTTCTATTATATTAAAATACTTCCCATAGAGGAGGAATCCTATAATCAATGTAATGCAGCATATTCCTCTTTTATATGATTCACATAGGATGATCCATAATGGATCCAAACCATATTTTGAATAATACTCTAAATAGTTAAACTGATGTCCTAGGAGTAGAAGATATCCTTCTCGAAAAGGGAAACTATAATAGGATCCAGTGATAAAGTGAATTATTCAAAACTCACTTCCAAAGATGGATCTATGTTTATCAATATGTCGAAGGAATACCATATCCCATCCAAAGTAGCATATGAACCCTTTGTTTAAACCATTTCCAACATTGTGGTTAATCTCTTCTTATGTTAGAAATAAGAAGAGATTGGACTAATCAATCAATGGGGTAATACCATTCAAAATGCAGATATGGTGATATCATATGGCTTAGGTACGCTCAAAACATTGACTTTATAAGAGAAACTGCCCCACTATGTGACAAAAGTAGTCTTCTCTGTATCCTCAGGCACCATCTTGATTTGATTATATCCGGAGAAACCATCCATAAAAGAAAATACTTTGTGCTGAGAAGTGTTGTCAACCAGAACGTCAATATATGGAAGCGAGATGTCATCTTTGGGACTTTCCCTATTGAATGGGATGTATAACTAGCTAAAACATAATATATGCTTACCTTAAGCCATAATAGGTTGAGGAAACGAGAAGGCTATATTTGATAGTAGCCTTTAAGAAACAATGATAACACCTATTATTCATACCTCCAACTAAGCGTAGTAATCACTCATGGATAGGGTATGAGACTTATTGTCCGTCAAAATATAGTCTCAACTAGAACGGTATATAACTTGACAGATAGATTATTCACAATATTCACATCTGGAACCAATTGAGTACTATATAAGCTAGAGTACCGTGATTTATCCACAAGAAACTAAGTTAAATTCCTATCTATTGCATTAATTATGGTTGGAAGTATATGAAAAAGTGATTGTTCGCAAAACGTACGAGTAGTTTTGAATATGGCTGAGTAAGGTTCAAAACTGTCAAGCTACGGCAGATTTTCAAGGGAAAAGTGTTTGGGAGTGTTTTTGAGTCTTAGCCTTCGTGTGTTAGCTTACAATACACTTGTCTTTTAACTTTGTTTAGAAACATGAAATCTTTTTAAGTCGTATGCCTACATATCCTCAGCCAGGGAAGATCCCAACTTTCAACAGATTGCTTTTGATTACATTCAACGAAGTAGTCCATTCTTCAATATGACTATAGGTCCACCTGGATAAGGTACATATCTAAACTGGAAGAATATTTAGGACCAATATCTCACCACCAGCTAAGCTAGATAGATACCCAAAATAGCTCTTCCCCTATTCATGCTGATATATTCCCCTAAATCGGCACCGTGATGAAAGCAATGTGGTATTCGAATACAAGGATGTTGATTCACCCTGTATATTAGTACCTGCAGCTTAGCCAAGGGTTTACTTTTTAATACTAGGAGATATGTCCATCTCCTAGTAATAAAAAGTAAACCCTAAATTTATTAAGAAAATATTTTTAAACAAAACCCTAAATCTATTAATTAAAATAAAAGAAATTAAGTTTTATAAGAAAAGTATTTTTGGTATTTTTTGTCTTAAAAATAAATTCTAGTATTATAAAATATTTTTGGTCTTTTTAATGTTAAAATAAATATATTTTAATTGGTGTCAAAGAAAATAAACAATAACCTAGTTTTAAATTAAATTTACAAGACTAGTTAATACAAATAAATAAAGTATAGTTAAATAAAAATATTTTTTGTGAGAAAAATAAAATAAACTAAGTCAAAATATAAATCTATTTTTTTCCGTATTTTTTATGATTTTTTTTTAATATTAAAAATATATTAAGAACATAAATAGAATAAAAATAAGAAAATAAAATAAAATTGGACCAGGAGTGTATAAATGAAATAGGGAGGTTAAGATTGAGGACGACACAAGCGTATATGATACCAAAAATAGGTTATGGAAGCATACCCCTTGCAACATAGCTTGACAAGTGAGATTTGGAGGATAAGGCTATGAGATTTACTCAATGTTCATATGAGGTGATACAGTTTAGGGACTAGATAACTGTATCGCCTAAAAATATGGGATATAACTGCTAAGATAGTATGAGAAGTAGGGCCTCCTCTCACCGAACAGTTGGTGTGCATAGTGCAAATGCGTTTGGAAATTTTTTTGATATATCATCATTGCTCCCTCAGAACTTGTCATTAGTACCAACTCCATAAGCTTGATCCACAAATACCTTTTTGAGGGGGAGAATTCTTTGATATAATATCCACAACCAAAAACCCACCCTTGGTATTTGGTAAAACATAAAAGTTTATAACACATGAGTAATATTTAGAAGAGATTGGACTAATCAATCAATGGGGTAATACCATTCAAAATGCATATATGGTGATATCATATGGCTTAGGTACGCTCAAAACATTGACTTTATAAGAGAAACTTCCCCACTATGTGACAAAAGTAGTCTTCTCCGTGTCCTCAGGCACCATCTTGATTTGATTATATCCGGAGAAACCATCCATAAAATAAAATACTTTGTGCTGAGAAGTATTATCAACCAGAACGTCAATATGTGGAAGCGAGATGTCATCTTTGGGACTTTCCCTATTGAATGGGATGTATAACTAGCTAAAACATAATATATGCTTACCTCAAGCCATAATAGGTTGAGGACACGAGAAGGCTATATTTGATAGTAGCCTTTAAGAAACAATGATAACACCTATTATTCATACCTCCAACTAAGCGTAGTAATCACTCATGGATAGGGTATGAGACTTATTGTCCGTCAAAATATAGTCTCAACTAGAACGGTATATAACTTGACAGATAGTGTGATCGGTGGATCTGGAACTGACTGTTTAACACTGGTTCGCGAGATGTCGCGGAAGCAAGAGTCGCCACTGTCTTTTATTTTCTCCAAATGGAAAGGACAAAAGCACAGAAAAATTCCTTGTAGAGATTGCTCTCGGTTCGGGAGGTAGGTTATAGAAAGGGAAGGTGTTAGCACCCTTTCTATCCATGGTTATCCACGGGCTCTTAGATACTTGCTCACTTGTGTTTTCAAAAATGGTTTGTTTGCTTTTCAACAGTGGGTTTTAAAAAATTTCTTTGAAAATTCCAGTTCGACTCTTGTATCGGTCCTCAAGAGTGTTTGAAAAATTGCTTTCGAAAGCTTTTTGAAAAGGTGTCGGTGTGAAAAGTATTTTTTGAATTTGTTTTGAAATTAGAGCAAGAATCTAGAGCTGTCTACCTACCCTAAGGAATTCGTCTGTGTAGATGTCCTTTAAAGTAGTGCCATCCCACCATTGAGAGGTAGGTAGCACCACCATTAGAGGTGTTCGGGTCAATTCGAAGGTTCGGGACATGGTGATCACCGGAGCAATAGGAAGACACCTTAGAAGCTACCCTCATGCCAAGTTCCCGGATCATGAGGACTTACTAAGACATCCTCTACTCGACGATCACCTTTCGAGGCAAGGCAACAGTGAGGCGTACCGTAGGGGTGGTGTGTGATTTGTGTGTCATGTTCATTTATTTTTGTCTTGTCATGTTATGGTGATCTACGTGTTTTTTTTTATTTAGGCATTCATTCTTGCATGCAATTATTAACAGTTAAAAGGTTGCGAGAAATATAAAGTTCCTAAACTATTACAAAGGCGCGGGTCCATATCGCCAAATTAAAATCCAGGACCCGATTTGACATAAAATAAAGTGCGAGAAATAAAAGTTTAATTTACACGGCTTCGGGAGAGTTACATAAATATTTAAAAGAAGGAAATAAATAAAATGCGCGAAGAGAATAAAAAAAATCGCAAGCGAGGGCGTTGGACCCTTTTTTAATGAAACTATATTACATTAACAAATTAATGAAATTAAGATGAAAAAGAAATTATTTTTGAGGTTTTTTGTATTTATCAATTTTTTAATGAGAACTAAATGAAATTAACTAATTAACCCTAATTCTAGTTATTTTTAATTTATCATGAAAAATATTTGAATTAAACCTAAATTTAAAAAGCTAAATTAAATTAATGAGATTTATTTACAAAAATATTAGTTAAATAAAATATATTTTGATTTTTTATATTATTTTTATATTTTATGAAATAGATTAATTGAAAGAATTATATTAAAACTAATTAAAATAAACAAACTAGAAAAAATATGAAAAAAAAGAATGAAAGGCAAACCGTGGGGGGTTCTGTCCCCAATTGGAGGTGTGATAGTAGCAATTAGGCCCAGTGACTTAAGGCCCTTTCTGACTTTTCATGGGAGCATGTGTATGCGTTGACTGCAGCGTTTCATGGGCCTCAGATCCTGGCCATTGGATGGAGGTTGTTGGACGTGTGGCACGTTTGGATCATTGGGCGTAGGATGAGCCTCAGGAGGTAAGCTGCACAGGATGACGTTAGAAAAAATATTATGGAAAGGGAGGGGGACCTGGGATTCGAACCCAGGTCCCAGAAGTTACCAATACATATGCCTGCCACTTGAACCAAACGCGCGCTTTGAATATTATATGACCAACAATTAATATAAGATAAAACAAGAGTTAGTGGGACTTTAGCGCGAAAATTCAAATGAACCACTTACTGGCCTACACCTCATCTTCTTCTTCCTTGTTGCGCTTTACCTGAAATAAAAAAACAATTGAATAGCGGGGGTTTTAAACCCCCACTAAATAGTGTATACAAAAATAGCGATTAGCACCCTACTAATCATAAATTAATCGCGAGGTGTATGTTAGATCCAGTGGAACCTCACGAGTTCAATGGCATCATTCTTATGGTCCAATTTTTCCACAGGAGTAAACCCCCAATTCAAGGTTTTGAAAACCCTAGGTGTTGTTCATGGTGAAATCGCGTATAGGCAATGATTCTTCAATTAAATCATACTGCTAGCTTCAGAATCAACTCATTAGTAAAAATCAAGAATCAAAATGCATGGATATGGCCTGAATAATAAAACACGATTATGTAAAAAGAAGGACACAGTCTGACTTTTAATTACCAATTCTTGATGTTAGGGATGATCTTTTTGATTCAGACACGTTCCTTTAAGCCTCAGGAACACAATGGAATGATTATTTGGCCTTGAATCGCACTGGAAGGTGGTTTTCAGTATTTGAGTTTTCTTGAAAAAATGCCAACTTGATTATGGGGTTCTTGCGCAGCTCAGAGGTTCTTGGCTCTAGGGTTTGCATGTATATATATGTGTGAGTGTTTTAGGTCAACAAAATAAGCCAAATATCCATGGAATCAATGCTTTTGATTTTGTGATTTTGCCTAATCTTTTCAAATCTTTTTTCATGCAAATTTGATACAAATCATGTTCAATTACCTTGATTCTTTCCAAATCTGATCATGCACGAAATATTGAGTGTATTTCATGCATAAAAAGATTTAAAAACTTAGGTTTGGTATTTTTCATATATTTTAATTAATTAAATGAATTATTAGCAATTAAAAATTCAAATAAATAAATAAAAATGATGAATAACTTCCCTTTGGGCCAAATGGTCGTGCACATGCTTGGGATGATGAATTTTGGAAGAAAAAGAGGCCCATTAGCAATTTTAAGACATTTGAAGCAAAGTTGACTTTTCAAAATATCCAAACATTTCCAAACTTCCATAAGGCATATCTTGCTCAATTTTTAAGCTTAGATCATGTTCTTGAACATTTTGGAAAGGTCTTGAAGTCCTCTAACCAATGCCTTTGGTCCCATGTCATTTTGAATTACCAATCTCAAGTTATGGCCTTTGACTTAAAGTCCCTTTTTGTTGACTTTTGAAAATGACCTATAATGTTGAAATTGATAACTTTTTGTGAGAGCATTTCTTGGACTTGAAGTATGAAGAGGAGTTGTAGGAAATGTCTTTCTCTTCAAAATGAGCTTTGGATGGGATTTTTCTGATAATCCATGTGGAAGTTATGCCTTGGTCAAGTTACAGTTGACTTTTTCAACTGTCCAAATATGGAAACTTTTGCATCTTGAGACTTTTTGAGCCAAGCCTTGAAAATCATGATCAAGAATTGATCAAATGATGTTTGTGGCTTCAAAATGAGATGTTGACCAAAAATTTGAACTTTTGACTGTCAAATGACCATTTTGCCCCTGTAGTTGACTGTAGTGCAATTAGGGTTTTTGACTGTGCAATTTTGTGCTGTAAGTCTTGAAACTTGGCATGAGGATGTTTGACCATGTTTGTAAGCATGTGGGACTTGATTGGACCCTTGGAGACTTCATTTTCTTTGTCAGAACCAAAACCCTAATTTTTGACTGTTAGGAGGCCCTTGAACTGTGCAACCCTTGGGGAGATTTTGAAGCATGCTCTTTGCAATTCTTGAAGAATATGGGAGGGCAAATTTTGGGGTACAACATTTGCCCCTGTTCAATCTTCTTAGACCTGAGGATGCAGATTGGCTGACGTGCCTTTCGTAATCCGAAGGTGGAAGATGATTGAACACTAAAGTGCCCAGAAATTTGCGCTCACATAGTAGTAGTGTGATGGTGGAATGGGCTTATAGATGCCATTGGGAGATTGATGAATAGGATGATGGGCTTATAGATGCCATGCTAAGAGATGATGGATGGTGGATGGGCTTATAGATGCCATCTGGATGTCGATCGCATAAGAGATTCCTCAGCGAGAACTTGCGTACCTGCAAAAGAAAATGATTACCTGACCTGTTACAGGAGCTGGTCTTCAAACTCTTTGTATAGATGTGTCCTGACTGGTTACAGGAGCTGGATCTGGAGCTTCAAAAGGTGATGAATGAACCAGAGATAGTTACTACCTCAACAGGAACGGTGAGAGAACCTTAGGCAACTTCAACCTCAACAGTAATCATTGAGAGAATCTGGGGACGATTACTACCTCCGCAGTAACGGGGAGAGAACCATAGGCGACTTCAACCTCAACAGTAATCATTGAGAGAATCTTGGGCGACTTCAACCTCAACAGTAATCATTGAGAGAATCTGGGGATGATTACTACCTCCGCAGTAACGGGGAGAGAACCATAGGCGACTTTAACCTCAACAGTAATCATTGAGAGAATCTTAGATATCTTCTACTAAGTCTTTATCAGGAAAATCTGTTAGGGGTCGATTTATCTGGACTAGAGAAGGCCTTTGACTGGATAAGAAACAGAAAAATCTTAGGGTCGATTTAACTGAACCAGTCTAGGTCTTGAAATCTTCAACTGGATAAGAAACAGGGAGATCTTAGGGTCGATCTGACTGAACCAGAGAAGGCCTTTGATGGGATAAGAAACAGAAAAATCTTAGGGTCAATTTAACTGAACCGGTCTAGGTCTTGAAATGTCTTCAACTGGATAAGAAACAGGGAGATCTTAGGGTCGATCTGACTGAACCAGAGAAGGCCTTGGACTGGATAAGAAACAGAAAAATCTTAGGGTCGATTTAACTGAACCGGTCTAGGTCTTGAAATATAGCTGAGAATTTAACTGGATCTTTCCTGAAAGGTAAAGGTCAGTCACATGCAATGCATGATATGAATCAAGCAATGATGTTCTCAACATAAATGAGATTTGTAAGATATGATGCGTATATGCATGCTATAATGTATGGAAATGTGATGTTTATGAACGTATGTTTTCGTCTTAGGAAAATAAATCCTTGACGGGTGCCGGGAAGTCATATCCTGGGCTGATGTTGAAGAATAGATTTTTTGCTTCCGCTGGGGATGATAGTTGCAAGAATACCGGTAGGAGAAGATGACTCTGTTGGGGAATACACTTGGCGAATGGATTACTCTGCGGGGAAACAAGTACTCTAGTGATCTTGCTGGGGAGCGATACTCTGTGGGGAGAGAGATACTTCGTTGAAATGTTGATGGTAACTTCACTGGGGATACCATTGTTATGTTGGAAGTGTTAATAGACTTCACTGGGGGTAAGAAGACTGTGTCGACGACGATCTTTCCGTGGCTTTTGGCTGAGGATAACCCAGTTATACCCTGGTAGGAAATAACTCTTTGAATAAAGCCGGGAGACGCGTTCGTGCTCTGCGAGGATGAGCTTCCAGAATCTACTGGGGATAAGCTTACTGCTTGGGGAGATGAACTCCAACTTTCCTGGGGAAATAGATTGGACTCTCTTGGGGAAATTTTTGGACTGTAATTTTTGTAAGCTGAAAGAGGGAACCTATGTAGGGTTGCCTGATGATGAGCTCGTGTAAAACTTCATCTTTGGAAAGAGAGAACCTGTGTAGGGTTTCTGGGTGACGAGTCCGTGTAAAACTTCATCTTTGGAAAGAGAAAACCTGTGTAGGGTTACTTCGGGATAAGTTCGTGTAAAACTTCTTGATGAACCGGGGTAAGGTTATCTTGAGATAAGTCCGTGTGAGACTTCTGGAGGAACCGGGGTAAGGTTACTTCGGGATAAGTTCGTGTAAAACTTCTTGATAAATCCGTGTAAGACTTTAGGAGGAACCGGTGTAGGGTCACTTTGATGATAAGTCCGTGTAAGACTTTAGGAGGAACCGGGGTAAGGTTACCTTGAGATAGGTCTGTGTAAGACTTTTTCTGAGGATGAGTCCGTGTAAGACTTTGTCTGAAAGTTGAGAAGGAACCGATGTAGGGTTGCCTGATGGTAATCAGGTGGATGATTGTCCTGTTTGGTTTCGGATGTTAACCCACGATCTGGAATTTGTAAAGGTAATCATCTTTGTATTAACCTTTCCTTGGTACTTTGGTTGACAGAGTAACTAGATCGCCTGGACGACTCATTATTGCCCCTGTTTCTGAGGTGAGGGGAAAAGATACCTTGTGGAGGTAGTTGACAAATCTTCTGGTAGACAGGTGATTATATGCCGGGACATAGTCGTACGCTTTGATCCATAACTTTTTCCTGGACCGCCCTTTCGGGTTTTCAGTCCACCGGGATACCCATTTTTGCCCAAGCCGCCTTTTCAGGTTTTTGACTTGCCGGGTGTACAAATTTTTTTTATTTCATCCCTTCATTTTGCCCGAACCCTTTTGGTTCGCCGGGAGCCCTAATTTTTGCCTAGGTATGTCAACCTAGCGGGTCTTTGATTATGCGCAGTATTTTTTCGACTATGTCCGTTCTCTCAGAATGTAGGGAATTGCCCCTGTTAGAAGTGTTTTGTCATGCCACCAGAAGGTGTTTGATCAGGCAAGATTCGTTGCTGGGATGCCCCAAGTGACTCAGGCGGAGATTTGCCTCAGGCTGGTTGGCCTTTTGAGAGATTCTCCGAATCTTGACTTAACTGCCCCAGATGATGGACAATAGTCATGCCATGCCCCTTGATTGAAAGTGCTTTTGTTCGCTAGGTATTCATCGTGCGAATTTCCCTGTTGTTCAAACAAATAATCATATGCAAACAAGGTTATATCAAAAATACAAAGCTTATGTCTGTCTTGAAGATTTTGAAAATGCATTCTTTTCATAAAACAAGTGAATGTTTGTAAAACATGATGTCAACTCGTTATTTACCGTAGGCCTTAAGGAGTCAGGATACCCTTCGTAATAGTATGCTTTCGAACTAACCCATGCTTCAGCTAGGACTTTTAAGGGTTATAACGTGGCCTGGTTCATGGTTTAAGAAACAAAGGATAAAGGCTCAAATTATTTGTACCCACCCGCTCTTCGTGATGTTCTTCAAACCTAAGCTCAGTTGATCGTGCGTTAGACCTTGTTTGAGTCTTTGTCCTGATGTTCCAATGATGGTTCAGATATTGATGATTTATTCTGAATAGGCAGTCATTTTTTGTTTTTGTTGAGGGTTTGTATGACCTCTTTCTTTTTGATTTCGCTATCCCTAAATTTTGCCTGAACTGTTTCTTTTGTGATTACAGTCAGCGGGATGCCCCAGTTTTGTAAGTCTCCTTCATAGGTTTTGACTTATTGGGTTTTTATTTTTGAGATATAATGACTGCCTATCCTTATTATTCGGAATCATCATTGTCTTTTTTTTTTGTAAGGACCTCTTTCGGTGCCATTCGTTATGCACTTGGATCAACTGAGATAACTACCCTGCCCCAGGTTATGATTAAGGGTTTTAATTTTCGAAAAGAAAAACTCCTACTTCTTTGGCTCAGAAGGGTTGACGAGGGATTATCTTCCTTATAACTCCAGTGTTTAGGGATTGAAACAATGCATGTACCTCATCAGCGGGGTCTGTTCAAAAGCATACTGTAGATCGTGGTATCGTTTTCGTCATCCTCCCTCAAGAGGCTTAGCATTATTAACCAAGAGTTGATCATCACAAAAATATGAAAACAGTTTTAAGTATGGTAAACATAATTAATTCAAGACAGACATGTGTAATGCATTCATGAAATAAAAGAGTTTAACATGACAATTGTTTATTTGAACAAGAAAAGAAAAATACAACTTGAATTCAAATGAACAAAAATCTCTCAATCCTAGCCATGTTTTGGCAAGGGAGCAGTGGTCACGTTGGGAGTCTCAGCAGGCTCGAATTCAATCTCCTTAGCATCGATCATATTCTGGATCTTATATTTCAACGCCCAACAGTCCTCAGTGTCGTGCCCCGGGCTATTAGAATGATAAGCACACCTCGCCTCTGGGTTGTAGTTTGGAGAGGAGGTCTTGGGATTTGCAGGAGGGTTGATCACTGCAATCAGATTCATTCTCAACATGTGCTGCAATGCTTGTGACCATGACATGTTGATGTTGGTGAATTGTCTTTTAGGCTCGTCCGGCCTTCGCTGGTTTCCTTTTTGTGGTTGTCGGCGTGGTGCAGAACCAGAGATCATGACTGCCCCTGCCCGTTGGTCATGACGACTCTTTTGATCGTATGCAGCATTAAACTCTTTCCTGCCCGTGCAAGGCTTTTTGTGAGTATCAGAAGGTGTGGCCTCTTGAATTTTCCCACTCTTGATACCAACTTCAATTCTTTCCCCAGTCAGAATGAGGTCGGTAAATCCTGCAGATGAATTACCAATGAGATGATTGAAGAACGGCCCGGACAGGGTCCCCAAGAACATATCAACGAGTTCCCGGTCAGTTAATGAAGGCTGCACCCTGCCAGCCAGGTCCCTCCACTTCTGTGCGTACTCTTTAAAACCTTCACTTGACCCTAGCGACATACCCTGGAGTTGGGTACGTGTAGGGGCAAGGTCGGCATTATATTGATACTTCTTATAGAAAGCAGTAGCCAACTCCTCCCAGTTACGAACCTTGGTCCCATCCAGCTGATAGAACCATTCGAGATGAGTCCCTGAAAGACTCTCCTGGAAGAAGTGGATCCACAAGTTCTTGTCCACTGAGTACGGTTGAATCTTTCGCACGTAGGATCTGAGATGTAGCTTGGGACAAGATGCCCCATCATATTTGGTGAAAGATGGTGCTTTGAACTTATGAGGAATGATCACACCAGTAGACAAACCCAAGTCTCCAAAATCCAGCCCAGGCACCTGTTGGATCTCCATAGCATTCAGTCTGTCCTCCAGTTGCTTGTATCTGTCTTCTGCCGGAGGATACTGTTCCTCATAAAAATCAGTCTCATTGTTAGAGACTACCGGACTAGGACCTTTTCCTTCTTGGGGACTACCTTTGCCTATAGAAGAACTAGCCTCTTCATTCTGCAGAGTGTTGCCAAACCTTCGGCCCGAGTTGAAAAGAACAGTTCTTCTCTTCTTCTTCTTTTCCTTCTTCAGGAGCAGAGCCTTCAGCTCTTCTTGGCCCTGAGCCAAACCCATGATTAGTTCCTGAAATTGCGCATTCTGCGCCTGAAGAGCCTTGATGGACATCTCGGTTGATGATGAGTCAGGATTCATGATGCTGAAATAAACAGCAAAGAACTGTAAGCAACCTGAAAAGAAGAAAACCTGCTATGCACATGATGAATGGAATGCGTATGATTTATGTTTTCAAAGACCATCGGGAATCAACTTTGTAAACAAAAAGGAACACACTTCATTAGATTCAACTTTGAAACTTAAATTGTTCAACAGGTTGCCCTTAGGCGTTACATGAAAGGAAATACTGAAAAGAGAAATAAAACTGTAAAAGAACATCCAGAGCTCCTTATTGATCCCATGGTCTCCTCTTCTCAGTACGGATGTAAGCATTCAAAGCTCGCTCATTCTCCAACTGCTTTGTCAGCTTCTGGATCTTTAATTCCTGCTCGTTGAACTTTTCCCGGTAAGAATCCCGTTCTTCTCGCAGTTGCGACCAAGACCTCTTTAATGTCTCATAATCAGTAGGTATCTGAGGAGGAAGGACAGTTGGAGGAACACCATCTTTGTCAGGATACTCAAGAATGATAGGTCTGACGGCTTCGTATGGCATACCTAACTTCTGAGCACGGATGCAAACCCATTTGTAGTAGGCTTCCATAGGTAAAGAAGTCTTTGGCCCCAACTCTTGTGGGTCAGCTTTATGAACTTTGTCCCAAGCCTTGATGAACCTTCGACGCAGCTCGTCACTATCCACTTGAAACTCAAAACTGATGTGAGGCACCAACATTTCATGAGGCCCTGCTCTTCTGGCTCTTCCAAACTGACGGAGAGCTAGACGTGGATTGTACGAAATTCCTCCTTGGGTACCAATCAGAGGAACATTAGGGTATTCCCCGCATCGATCAATAATAGCTATCTCATCCAAATCTCTGCAAGTCCAAATGATGTCTTTATCGGTGAGAGACATTAACCTATGAGCCCGACCTCTTCCTTCTTGGTTCTTCAGTACGAACTTGGGGAGGTGCGAAATAAACCACATCACCAACAAAGGGATACAACACCACAGGGTTCCTCGTCTTCGGGCAGTACGAGCATGAAGTTGTTGCAGGATGTCACCCAAGAGAGTGGGTACAGGATTCTGAGACATAAAGATCCTTATGGCAGTGACATTGATGAAGTTGTCAGGATTAGGAAACAAGACTAACCCATAGATTAAGAGAGCCAATATGTCTTCATATGCCCTAAAGTCCAGGTCATTCCAGAAGCTGTTAGCTTTACCAATCAGAAACTTGGCCAAGAAACCCTTAACTCCGCTTCTAGTCACCCAGTTGTCCATTACTTCTTGATGTGTCAAGGGAAGAGCTGCAGCAACATCCTCAAGCCTGAGGGTCTTTTCCCAACCAGTAAAGGGAGTCTGATCCAAGATAGGGATACCAATCAAATCAGAGAACTCTTCCAGGGTAGGGACCAGCTGGAAGTCTTGAAAGGTGAAGCACTGGTACAGAGGGTCATAGAACTGGGTCAGAACACTCATCAACTGTTGATCCCGCTTTGCAGTGACTAAACTGAGAAGAGAACCATGCCTCTGAATGAAGGAAGTGGTATTTGGAATCCTGCTAACCAACTCTTCGAGCAACTCAGGTGAGTGAACAAAGCTGAACCGGATAGTATTCCTTCGCACAGGCATCATGGTGTCCTATAAAACAGAGCAAAGGTGAAACCCTTTTGTCTTTGAAATGGTCAGTCCTTATGCAGGATGCATGCAATGCTCATGATGTTATGATGTTATGATAAAGCACACCACAAATAGATACAAGGCAAACATGGTAAGGCACACAAGTCACACAAGGAAAGCCCTTAAAGTTTAGGCCAGCATGAGGTCTAGGTATTACCCTCTTTCAGTTTGTTGGTTCATACCTGTCCTATCAAAGTAACCGGGTTCTTAGAGGATCCCAATATCATTGACTACCCTCAATCAATCATAAATCCAGCATCGCAATCTTTTCTTGCGGCCAGAACCATCACGAGAGTTTAGCCTCAATGGGCTTAGCATACTGCTACTGTTCTAATGGCCAAGTTGTGTCATTTAAGGTTCTAAGGTTGTTGGTGCTTAATGACTCCTCAGAAGACCCATGTTCTCCTCGTTGCAACACAAGGGATATCGGTACAGACTAAGGTGCCACACCAACGTAGCCACTGCTTCACCCATGTCGGTCTACGCCGGACAGGTCCCTCACAGCTTATGCTACCTAACAGGGTATCCCCAGATCCGGGTTAGGATCTATGTAACTCCGATGCAGCCCATAATAATAAAGCAAACAAACACAGCAATTGAAAACACAAGTGATCTTAGTCCTAAGGTACACCTCACTTTATAAGATTCCCCAGCAGAGTCTCCAGTTCTGTGATCGGTGGATCTGGAACTGACTGTTTAACGCTGGTTCGCGAGATGTCGCAGAAGCAAGAGTCGCCACCGTCTTTTATTTTCTCCAAATGGAAAGGACAAAAGCACAGAAAAATTCCTTATAAAGATTGCTCTCGGTTCGGGAGGTAGGTTATAGAAAGGGAAGGTGTTAGCACCCTTTCTATCCATGGTTATCCATGGGCTCTTAGATACTTGCTCACTTGTGTTTTCAAAAATGGTTTGTTTGCTTTTCAACTGTGGGTTTTAAAAAGTTTCTTTGAAAATTCCAGTTCGACTCTTGTATCGGTCCTCAAGAGTGTTTGAAAAATTGCTTTCGAAAGCTTTTTGAAAAGGTGTCGGTGTGAAAAGTATTTTTTGAATTTGTTTTGAAATTAGAGCAAGTATCTAGAGCTGTCTACCTACCCTAAGGAATTCATCTGTGTAGATGTCCTTTAAATTAGTGCCATCCCACCATTGAGAGGTAGGTAGCACCACCATTGGAGGTGTTCGGGTCAATTCGAAGGTTCGGGACATGGTGATCACCGGAGCAATAGGAAGACACCTTAGAAGCTACCCTCATGCCAGGTTCTCGGATCATGAGGACTTACTAAGACATCCTCTACTCGACGATCACCTTTCGAGGCAAGGCAACAGTGAGGCGTACCCTAGGGGTGGTGTGTGATTTGTGTGTCATGTTCATTTATTTTTGTCTTGTCATGTTATGGTGATCTACGCGTTTGTTTTTATTTAGGCATTCATTCTTACATGCAATTATTAACAGTTAAAAAGTTGCGAGAAATATAAAGTTCCTAAACTATTACAAAGGCGCGGGTCCACATCGCCAAATTAAAATCCAGGACCCGATTTGACATAAAATAAAGTGCGAGAAATAAAAGTTTAATTTACACGGCTTCGGGAGAGTTACATAAATATTTAAAAGAAGGAAATAAATAAAATGCGCGAAGAGAATAAAAAAAATCGCAAGCGAGGGCGTTGGACCCTTTTTTAATGAAACTATATTACATTAACAAATTAATGAAATTAAGATGAAAAAGAAATTATTTTGAGGTTTTTTGTATTTATGAATTTTTTAGTGAGAACTAAATGAAATTAACTAATTAACCCTAATTCTAGTTATTTTTAATTTATCATGAAAAATATTTGAATTAAACCTAAATTTAAAAAGCTAAATTAAATTAATGAGATTTATTTACAAAAATATTAGTTAAATAAAATATATTTTGATTTTTTATATTATTTTTATATTTTATGAAATAGATTAATTGAAAGAATTATATTAAAACTAATTAAAATAAACAAACTAGAAAAAATATGAAAAAAAAGAATGAAAGGCAAACCGTGGGGGTTCTGTCCCCAATTGGAGGTGTGATAGTAGCAATTAGGCCCAGTGACTTAAGGCCCTTTCTGACTTTTCATGGGAGCATGCGTATGCGTTGACTGCAGCGTTTCATGGGCCTCAGATCCTGGCCATTGGATGGAGGTTGTTGGACGTGTGGCACGTTTGGATCATTGGGCGTAGGATGAGCCTCAGGAGGTAAGCTGCACAGGATGACGTTAGAAAAAATATTATGGAAAGGGAGGGGGACCTGGGATTCGAACCCAGGTCCCAGAAGTTACCAATACATATGCCTGCCACTTGAACCAAACGCGCGCTTCGAATATTATATGACCAACAATTAATATAAGATAAAACAAGAGTTAGTGGGACTTTAGCGCGAAAATTCAAATGAACCACTTACTGGCCTACACCTCATCTTCTTCTTCCTTGTTGCGCTTTACCTGAAATAAAAAAACAATTGAATAGCGGGGGTTTTAAACCCCCACTAAATAGTGTATACAAAAATAGCGATTAGCACCCTGCTAATCATAAATTAATCGCGAGGTGTATGTTAGATCCAGTGGAACCTCACGAGTTCAATGGCATCATTCTTATGGTCCAATTTTTCCACAGGAGTAAACCCCCAATTCAAGGTTTTGAAAACCCTAGGCGTTGCTCATGGTGAAATCGCGTATGGGCAATGATTCTTCAATTAAATCATACTGCTAGCTTCAGAATCAACTCAGTAGTACAAATCAAGAATCAAAATGCATGGATATGGCCTGAATAATAAAACACGATTATGTAAAAAGAAGGACACAGTCTGACTTTTAATTACCAATTCTTGATGTTAGGGATGATGTTTTTGATTCAGACACGTTCCTTGAAGCCTCAGGAACACAATGGAATGATTATTTGGCCTTGAATCGCACTGGAAGGTGGTTTTCAGTATTTGAGTTTTCTTGAAAAAATGCCAACTTGATTATGGGGTTCTTGCGCAGCTCAGAGGTTCTTGGCTCTAGGGTTTGCATGTATATATATGTGTGAGTGTTTTAGGTCAACAAAATAAGCCAAATATCCATGGAATCAATGCTTTTGATTTTGTGATTTTGCCTAATCTTTTCAAATCTTTTTTCATGCAAATTTGATACAAATCATGTTCAATTACCTTGATTCTTTCCAAATCTGATCATGCACGAAATATTGAGTGTATTTCATGCATAAAAAGATTTAAAAACTTAGGTTTGGTATTTTTCATATATTTTAATTAATTAAATGAATTATTAGCAATTAAAAATTCAAATAAATAAATAAAAATGATGAATAACTTCCTTTTGGGCCAAATGGTCGTGCACATGCTTGGGATGATGAATTTTGGAAGAAAAAGAGGCCCATTAGCAATTTTAAGACATTTGAAGCAAAGTTGACTTTTCAAAATATCCAAATATTTCCCAACTTCCATAAGGCATATCTTGCTCAATTTTTAAGTTTTGATCATGTTCTTGGACATTTTGGAAAGGTCTTGAAGTCCTCTAACCAATGCATTTGGTCCCATGTCATTTTGAACTACCAATCTCAAGTTATGTCCTTTGACTTAAAGTCCCTTTTTGTTGACTTTTGAAAATGACCTATAATGTTGAAATTGATAACTTTTTGTGAGAGCATTTCTTGGACTTGAAGTATGAAGAGGAGTTGTAGGAAATGTCTTTCTCTTCAAAATGAGCTTTGGATTGGATTTTTCTGATAATACATGTGGAAGTTATGCCTTGGTCAAGTTACAGTTGACTTTTTCAACTGTCAAAATATGGAAACTTTTGCATCTTGAGGCTTTTTGAGCCAAGCCTTGAAAATCATGATCAAGAATTGATCAAATGATGTTTGTGGCTTCAAAATGAGATGTTGACCAAAAATTTGAATTTTTGACTGTCAAATGACCATTTTTCCCCTGCAGTTGACTGTAGTGCAATTAGGGTTTTTGACTATGCAATTTTGTGTTGTAAGTCTTGAAACTTGGCATGAGGATGTTTGACCATGTTTGTAAGCATGTGGGACTTTATTGGACCCTTGGAGACTTCATTTTCTTTGTCAGAACCAAAACTCTAATTTTTGACTGTTAGGAGGCCCTTGAATTGTGCAACCCTTGGGGAGATTTTGAAGCATGCTCTTTGCAATTCTTGAAGAATATGGGAGGGCAAATTTTGGGGTACAACAGATAGATTATTCACAATATTCACATCTAGAACCAATTGAGTACTATATAATCTAGAGTACCGTGATTTATCCACAAGAAACTAAGTTAAATTCCTATCTATTGCATTAATTGTGGTTGGAAGTATATGAAAAAGTGATTGTTCGCAAAACGTACAAGTAGTTTTGAAGATGGTTGAGTAAGGTTCAAAACTGTCAAGCTATGGCAGATTTTCAAGGGAAAAGTGTTTGGGAGTGTTTTTGAGTCTTAGCCTTTGTGTGTTAGGTTATAGTACACTTGTCTTTTAACTTTGTTTAGAAACGTGAAATCTTTTTAAGTTGTATGCCTACATATCCTCATCCAGGGAAGATCCCAGCTTTCAATAGATTGCTTTTGATTACATTTAGCGGAGTAGTCCATTCTTCAACAGAGATAACAAAAATTGTATCTTAGACAACATTAACACCTTTGTCATGCTTCGGCATTGGAGCGGTAATTACATACAGTGTTGGATGAGGATACACTTATAGCATCCCGTGACTATGAAATAGGGGAAGTATATCCTTGAAAGGGGAATATATCGGCATAACCAAGTGATGGAGTAAATTAAGGTGTGATTGTTGCATCATGGAATATATCCTTGTTTCAATATTGTATAGGCTATAATAGTAGCAAACTGTCACTATTGAAGCTCCATCCTTTCTTTGACCCAAAAGGTGTTTTTGTTGACTTTTCAAAATGACCTATAATGTCAAAATTCATATCTTCTTGTGAGTGCATATTTTGAACTTTGGAGCTGAAGATGAATTGTAGCGAATTTCATCCTCTTCAAAATGAGCTTTGGATGGGTCATTTCTGATAAAGTATGAGAAAGTTATGCTTGGTCAAAGTTGAGTTGACTTTTCCTATAAAACCCTAATTTAGCAACTTTTGGGTTTTGATGAATTATGAGCAACCCTTGATGAATCATGATCAACCCTTTATCGAATGATGAATGATACTCAAAAATTAGGATGTTTACCAAAAATCCAGAAGTTTGACTATGTATTGGCCACAGTTGACCTTTAACCCTAGCACAGTCGACTTTTAGGCCTTTGAGCAATTGACTGAGCAAACTTCCTCTGCAAGGCTTGAAAATTGACATGGATGATCTTGATAACATATTAGGACAATGGTTAGCATTTGGTATCCTTTGGACCCAAGCATTTTTATGAAAAATGAAACCCTAATTTGAAGTAGATATTATTATTATATACGTGTTAATAGCCATTTTGACTAATTTTCTAAGGTAAGCATATTCTTGATTTATCCCTTATACATTCTAATTTGAATGTGTAGATTTATGTGACAAGGAATCATTATTGTCTAGTTCCAATTAGATACCCATCTCGACAACCCTTATGTGGTTTCTACTGGCTCATGGATACATATCTACATGGTTCTGCTAAGTGTTGAATATTGACACGGTTATTATTTACCCCTGTTGTTATGGACAAGGTTCCGATTGTCACTCCATAATGGTCCTTAAATAGCTATTTATCTATGTCTTTAAGTTTTTTTCAGGATAACATTGACGTAAAATGGCCATGACACATATCTTTGTATTAGAGCAAAAAGACTAAGGGAGCATGGATGGTAACCCAAGAGAATCTCATATTGGTATGTTCATGTACCAATATCATTACATAAGCAGGTATTTCAAGACAGTTTTCTTATCTTTTTTCTGTTTATTTCAGCAAAAAGAAATGTCTCTTGAACAAACTGTTAAGGATCTTCAAGCACAGAACGCTCAATTCCAACATATGTTCTTGACTCTAGCTAAAGGAAGGGAAGATCTGGAAGATCTCATTATTAAAGAGAAGACGAAGAAGGCAAAGGAACCAATTGGCATCCTGAACATGGGGAGAAGGATTAGAGGACCAGCCAAGCGAGCTCTTGAATTTGCAACCCTATCAAATGAAGGGGGTGATCGGGAAGGGGATAATAAGAAGACGAAAGAAGAAGATCACAACCCGGGGACTAAGGAAAAGGAAGTAGACTACTCAGAGGAACAATATCCTCCTGCTGATGACAAGTATAAATAGCTGAAGGATGTTGAGCACTCTTTAAGTTGCCCCCTAGCTAAGTTTGCATGGGCTATCCAATCATCAATTATAGCCTTTAAACAATTTTATCTTGGAGGTTTGCTTAACACTGATTCCCTATGGTAAGCATAAATTATGGACTACCTAAGAACTATAAGTGTATCATATGCACTTGCAATAATTTAAATTATATAATGATGTTCGATAGTGTATTTATTCACCATATTCATATTGTATTATTTTATAATAGATTTAAACAATTTCAAAAGTATTATTCTTCTCCATCACCTAATTTTAAGTTACTTCATCACTAAGAAACTATGTTAAAAGACTATTGATTAATGACACATATTTCATATACATTCTTAAAAATTAAAATTATTTTATGAGGCTTGATAGTATATTTATTCACCATACTCATATTATATTATGGTATAATAAATGTAAACAATTTTAATATTTTTCTTCTTCTCCATCACAAAGTTTTAGATTACTTTATCACTAAGTAACTAAGTTAAAAGACTATTAATTAATGACACATATTACATATACACTCGTAATATGTATTATACCTCATAATGTTGTCGATGAAAATCTATTGTGGACCGTATTGTCAACCATGTCAGTGAGGAAATAGCGTATCTATCTATCTATCATACCTTAACTCTTCAAGGAGGTTCACTTGTTATTCAGGATATGGTGAATAGTATCTTTAGCCTATATACCTTATGCCAGAATGGTCCCTCAATTTTGTGGCTAGCCTAACTGCTGACAATGGGTTAGGATAGCATTGACATCATATCCTCAATGGGTTGTGGATATCCGATCTTCCTAATTTTATGGACGAAAACGATACCATAAACTATCGCATATGTTGCCTTTAGAGGTTAGAATTTGCAGAAAAAGGTCGAGTGCAAATTCTAACCTAATGTGGATAGGTTCGTTGACATTAATGCTATCAGGATCTTCATGATCGGAAACCCAGTTCCTACCTTGTTGGGTGATGCTTATTACTCTATTCATCTTAGGAATTCTTATCATGGAGGGATGATTATCTGTTGCACGCCCCTGTTGTACTAGTGGTTTATCTCTCATATGCCCCAGTCTGATGCTTTTTGGGATGTCAAGAAGGAACCCCGTTGGGCTCCTAAGATCATGGCACTTACTCACTCGGATATTGATTGGTATCATCGAGCTTACCAGGATATAGAGATTATTAACAGTTGTGGTAGTTTCCCTAATGTACCTCTTCTTGGTACAAAGGGAGGAATTAACTATAACCCTGTTCTTGCACGACGACAACTCGGTTATCCGATGAGGGATAAACTAAATAGTATTCATTTGAGTAGTTTCTTTTTGAAGGAGGGAGAAGACCATAGGGAAGCTAGGTAGCAGATTGCGAAGGTCTGGCGTCACATTCATAAGAAGAGTAGGAAGGATTTGGGACCTAGGGGTGCTGTTTCTTTGGAGCCATATCTTCAGTGGGTCCAAACGAGAGCTATTCAGTTGAAGATGTCGTATTCCCAGGAAACACCTGTGAGCCTGGCAATCTGAGTCTTCAACCTCTGGTTTTCCTTCGCATAACTGGTGGCAACCTCCTTCCAATCACCTGAATCAGGAAGTGAGTAACCAGCATCTAATTGAGGCTTAGGTGAAAATAAATCCCCTTTCCTCTCTATAGTCTCTACCGCTCTAATCTCAAGGATCTCAATCAAGTCATCTTTCTCCTTCAAGTCTGCTCTATAGGAAATCTCTAAAGTTTGGCACTTGTTCTTCCAAGCATCCTTTTCCTGTTGCATCCTAACCAAAGCAAGTTGCAACTCTTCTAGATCATCTAATAAGGGAGGAGGAGTCTTCACAAATAGATCAGGCATAGGTGTCTTCAATCTTAAAATTCTCTAAGCTCAAGTAATATAAATGAAAATTATGGACATGGTATTCTTTAGGGCAGTGATATCTACATTTTTTATTCACAAATAAACCATTAATGATGCTTGTATGAAGAGTTCAAAGTTAAGATAACTTACCTAAAAACTGGAAATTGTGTTCTGTAAATGAGCACTCCTTAAGGTGTTGTGATAATCACTATAGCTCCACTGAGGTCCCAGAAAGCTAATGCAATGATTAGCTTGGTTGGAGAGTGGTTGAAATGATCTGGAGAAGTCCACTTACAGTGCTCTATTTTTGAACTTGGAAATGGAGGAAGATGGTGTTACAGAACTGTAACAAGGGAAGGGATCACTTTTAAATGATGTTTAGAAGCTTTTGGAAGACATCAGAGTTATCACTCTCCAGTAGTTACCTTCATTTGAATTTATTGTTGCCTCAAACAAATGATCTAAGACATTAGGGTTACTCAAGGCACATGCTATGTCAAAGTTCTAAACATATATTGCATTTCATGTGCAAAATAACATTGATGTCACAAAAATTCAAATGATCTAAGTCTATTAGGAATAATTACAAGCGTTGGTCTATCTATCTATCCATCTAGTTAGAGAGGCCAACGCTTTATAGGCGGGCGAAATGGTACTCATATTCTGACAGATAAATTAAATAAAAATAAGAATAATGCGTGCACAGATTTAGAGGTACTCTAAGGTGTCATGGACATGTTTAGACCTTAAAAGATAGGTCCATTAATGATGAACACACGTGTTGTAAAATTCCTTGTTATGCTTGGTGGTCACTGCATTATCAGTCACAGACTCTTGGGAAGGCCTCACTTGCTGTTTATGTTTATGTTATTGCAATAGATGGTGTGAGAATGTTAATACTTGATCGGGATCCATTGCCCAAAATTTCTTCCATATGAGCACTTTATTATTATTATTTTGTCACCTTGTTACACATGCCAAAATGGGAAACATTCCCCAACCATAAATCGATCAATTGGTTTATACTATCACTAAAAGGCTATAATTGATAGTAGCCTTTTTGACATATCTCGACATTATTGATAGGTGACATATCTGCTTGAAGGAGTTAATCAGATACATGAGTGTAAATGTGTAATTGATTTAGCCTAAGAGGACTTAGGTAATGTTATAGATGTGATAATTGATACACCCTCTAGATAGCCTAAATCATGATTTTCATCCCAACAAGTTAAAATATCCATTAACAAACTCGATGGTATTATGTTGTAAAACTAATTAAAAGTTTATAAAATATTTGCTTATCTTACAAAGAAGGATGATTGATCTCAACCTTTCCTATTTCCAACATTGTAAATTTATTGTACAACCAAAGAAACGTGTTAATCATCTTTTCCTTCTCCTTCACAAAAGTGACAAATAACCAGACAACGTACATGATGACCTATTAAAATGATAATTTAGAAATTGAGATTTTTAGGAGATTTTTCAAGTTGAAACTGTAATTGTATGGCTTCTTTATGTTGTCTTATGTATTCGAACAAGAGTACGACTTGTGATTTATTCAATGACAATCCTTGTTTATAATTAATAAAAAATATTAAAAAAAACAAAATATATATACTTAATTATATTATTTGAAAAATATCATATAAAATAACTGAAAACATTACTTTTAACTAAATAAAATTAATAATAACTCTAGATAAAACACAATGAAAGTAAATAGTCTTTGTGTAGAGCTATTAGATTCATTCATGATGATCTAATGGCATACTCCAATGTTTGAGTATATAGTCTAATACACTTCAGAGACATCTTTAAAATTGATTATCTACCCGTACATTTATTTGTGTCTCATTCCCCACATACTTTGAGTATTATCTGACACAAGGGTGTCTTTGATGATGTCTGCTTGTGTGATTTATTTTCACCTGAGGTTTGGTATACTCTTGGCTTATTTAACAAACCCACAAGCACAAAGATATTTTTTACTTGCTCCCTGACCCATTAAATCAACACCCAATGAAGTAATCTTCTGGTCCTGTAATAACCTGAGTTTCTATGATGATGCATTTCCCGATGAAGGAAGGAATCACAACCTGGCTCTCCATATCTCCATGAATTGTAAGAATGATTCGTTGTCCAACATGCTGATTGCCAATTAGTCCACTTTAAATGTCATACCGAGGAGTAAGCTTATGAAGCTAAAGTACCAAGGAACTCCCATGCGCCCATGTGGCATAATTGTGAAAGCTTTTGATGGATAAAGGAAGTCGATCATTGGAGAAGTAGATCTGCCTATTCACATAGGCACGTACTTATTTCAGATTACTTTCCAGGTTATGGAAATTGTTCCCACTTACAGCTGTTTCTTGGGGCGACCGTGGATCCACGAGGCAGGGGTTGTTACTTCAACTTTGCACCAGAAGCTAAATTTGGTTAGTGAAGGAAAGGTGGTCATCATCAATGGAGAAAAAGCTTTGTTAATATCTCATTTATCCTCTTTTAGTGTTGTGGAAGCGGATGGAACTCAGTTCCAAGCTTAAAATCTATCTATCTAAAACCATAGTAGGGGCAACATATTATTAGGATACACTTATTATGGATTTATAAGTCATATTTCATGTAGTCTTAGTTAATCAAACCCTATGCCGATATATTCCCTTTAGAACTCTCCTAGGCAACTGACTTAAAGCATGTCGACAACACTAAAATGCATATTTGCAGCTAATAGGTATCTCCTACTATTCAAAAAGTATGGATCATTATTCCGATATAGTCCTGAATACATGGATTAGGACTATATATAGCTGAAGGGTCAATGTTACATGGAGTCAAAGTTCAAGAAAAAGAGTTGACCTATAATCTCTTCATAATTGTTTTAAACTTCAAAAAAATAGGCTATTCACGAGTTAATGTGAGATGTAAATAAACCCGCCTTCAATGTATTATTTGCCCCTCTTGAGTCCCCAATGCACAGCTAGCATTGCAAAAGGCCAAGGTAGATGAGTTGGGAATAAGGATGTCACATTCTCTTGACGAAATATATTAACTTGTTGCTATTGATATAACAACAAGTCATCATATACAAGGTATTTTGATGCAGATAAATGTAGTAAATTTATAGGAAAATAACCTAATTATCAAGGATTGTACCAACATATTTTCTAAGGAAAATAGACAAATGCTATAGACTTATGTACTACAGTGGCCATAACATGGAGGCACGTGGTAATCATGTTTCTTAGGTTGGTAGTATCTATCAACCTCAGAGTTATTCTCCCAAAATATCCTCATTATGAAGGAATTAGTTCACCTGAACAATGATAGATCGTTATGACCATGGTATGCATGCTAATAAAGACTTTTTCGTCAACCAGAAACTTAGCTAGCATAATAGGGGAAAAATGCCTATCACTCTTTAAGTTGCCCCCTCAAGAGGCATGATAGCCTTGTGGTAGCGTCCCTATGAAATTTTGGGCTTAGAATTTATATCGACCATCACATTTACTTCGATCTCAACTTGTCTTTATGAACTGACAGTTTAGCGGAACCATGTAGATATGTATCCATACTTGATGACCATTTTGTGAAACCCAAAGTGGATATACACCTTTGGATGTTTACATCTATTAAAGAAAATTATTGTCTCCCTAATTCTGTCTATCTATCTGTCTATCTATCTATCTATCTGTCTATCTATCTATATGTCTATCTATCTATCTATCTATCTATCTATCTATCTATCTATCTATCTATCTATCTATCTATCTATCTATCTATCTGTCTGTCTGTCTATCTATCTATCTATCTATCTGTCTATCTATCTATCTATCTATCTATCTATCTATCTATCTGTCTATCTATCTATCTATCTATCTATCTATCTATCTATCTATCTATCTATCTATCTATCTATCTATCTATCTATCTATCTATCTATCTATCTATCTATCTATCTATCTATCTATCTATCTATCTATCTATCTATCTATCTATCTATCTATCTATCTATCTATCTATCTATCTATCTATCTATCTATCTATCTATCTATCTATCTATCTATCTATCTATCTATCTATCTATCTATCTATCTATCTATCTATCTATCTATCTATCTATCTATCTATCTATCTATCTATCTATCTATCTATCTATCTATCTATCTATCTATCTATCTATCTATCTATCTATCTATCTATCTATCTATCTATCTATCTATCTATCTATCTATCTATCTATCTATCTATCTATCTATCTATCTATCTATCTATCTGTCTATCTCTCTGTCTATCTGTCTGTCTATCTGTCTGTCTGTCTATCTATCTATCTATCTATCTATCTATCTATCTATCTATCTATCTATCTATCTATCTATCTATCTATCTATCTATCTATCTATCTATCTATCTATCTATCTATCTATCTATCTATCTAAAAATGCCGATTTAGGGCATTCGAGAACTTTGTATAGGGCAGTTGTTGTACCCCAAAACTTTCAAACTCTATCCTTTGTATAGGGTAGTTGTTGTACCCCAAAACTTTCTAAATACGACATAATTCTCCATGTATGCCGATATCCTCACTAATCAAGACACATGCCGATATCTTAGGAAATACCTATCAACCTGCACCGTATCCTTCCATGGAATGGCTAGTCCCTAGCTTAGTGAATTATTCAGGAGGTCCACCTGAATAATTCACTTTTCTAATAATCGATGGAATAGTAGGGGCAATATAGTGCATAGTTTGCGATATTAGACACCAAACGCATTTTAATACTTTGAGCTTACCGTCTCCAAAGGTCGAGCTGCGGCAAAAGGTGAAATTAATATTGTTCATTACAAACATAAAACAAATCAAAACATGTGAGCCAAACTACGACTCTATGATTACTTAAAAAATATACGTAGGCATCTGGTCACGGAGCTCAGCCCAGCGAAACTTTGTAAATATTTCCTTCTTTTCCCTGTGTTTTCTTTTGCATGCATTCTCTCTTTGCATAAAGGATAGCTTTGCCCAAGTGATATCTATCATCCATGGCTTTAAGAAATAGGATAATATCTTTAGACTATAAAATCCTCCACAATGTGAAGCTTAATGATATCAAGCTCTTTCACATCCCCGGCGGAACAAAACTTCCAGTTATCACTCAACATAAAAACTCACCACGAAAGGTGCTCGAAAAAATTCTCCTTCTCTCGTCATTCCCTCTGGCCTCTCTTTGAACTCTCCCTGAATTCCTCATCTGTGGAAGAATCACCATCTCGTACCTTAATCATATGATTATATTAGATAAAGGTATCACATAATTTGGTATTTTTGGCTGATGTACTTCATGGATTAACAGATAACCATCTACCCCAGTGATGATAGCCAAATACCGTTCCTATTTGATTAATGGAGGTTTGACTAATTGGGGAATAGATAGATGTTGAAATACAATCCCCTATTATGCTAGCCACATTGCATATTCTTGATTTATCTATTATTACAAATAGATAGATAGTTATGAATTGACCAAATCATCAAGGATATTAAGAGTCTGGCATATTATTTGTTTCATATATTATCCCCCACCAGGGTGAATATTTTATTCGTGGCTATGATACACTCATTGGCCCTTTACAAATAGTTCTATTAAGAAAGTTGTGGCGCGGTTCATCTATCTATCTATCTATCTATCAATGCAACCTAACCAACTATCTATCTAATTTAAAGGAGAATCATTGCAAAAGGCCAAGATTTTATGATCCATTATGTTAAATATCTATAATAGGTTTGGTGATAGAGTTTTGTTTTGATACCAATGCTAGACCGCTTTTGAAAGAATCAAGGAATTTAAAATGATTGGTTGTATCGTGACATTATTCTGTGGACCGACCCAAACCTTCTTCATTCTTCAGCACAGACTTAGGGAGGTGAGAAATAAACCACCTTGACAACAATGGCATGCAGCACATAAGATTCCCTCTTCTCCTTGTGGTACGAGTATAGAGAGCGTGCAAGATATCTCCAAGCAAGGTAGGCACAAGATTGTGAGAAAGGAAAATCTTGATAGCATTCACATCTACAAAGGAATCCGGATTAGGGAAGAGAACCAAACCATAGATAAGAAGAGCCAAGATATCTTCAAAAGCCTCAAAATCTAAATCATCCTAGAATAGCTGAGCTTGGTCTATCAAAGATTTGGCTAGAAAACCTTCGACTCCGCTTCGAGTTTCCCAATTGGATACCACATCGGTCCATTTCAAATGCAAAGCTGAGGCAATGACTTCTGGCTTAGGAACTTCTTCCATACCTGTGAAGGGTACCTGTTCAAGAATGGATATGCCCAATAGATGAGAGAATTCCTCCAAGGTGGGTACCAACTGATAATCTGGAAAAGTGAAACAGTGATGCTCGGGATCGAAGAACTGAAAAAGTACACTCACCATCTATTCATCGGGGTTTAAAGTAACCAAGATGAGAAGTTGACCATGTCTCTTAATGAACATAGAGGTTTCAGAAATCTTTGACACTAACTCTTTGAGTTGGGATGGTATCTCCACAAAGTTGACTCGGATAGTCTTTCTACGTGCGGAAGCCATAATCTACAAAACAGAGCAAAGATAAATTCCCGTGGTCTTTGAAATGGTTAGTGTAATGAAGCATGTATGCTATGTTATGATGCATGATGTCATGATAAAAACAACAGGTATAGTAGATAACAGACATGGCAAAGACAAACAAGTCACACAAAGCCCTTAGGTTTAAGGCTTGCATGAGGTCAAAGGTAATACCCTCTTGAAGTTAAGTTGGTTTCAACCTGTCCTAGAAAAAGTAACCAGGTTCTAGGGGATCTCAATATCACTGATCATCCTCCATCGTTCATGGTTTCAGCTCACGCAATCTTTTCTTGCGGCCGAAACTATCTCGAGAGTATGGTCTCAATAAGTGTAGCATCGAGTATCAACCAGTTCTCAGCTTTAGACCGAGGCCGGCTATCTCACTACTTTCTAATGGCCAAGTTGGGTGATTAAAGGTTCTAAGGTCAGTTGATGCTTAACGAGACCACGCGGCGGACCCGTATTCTCCTCGTTTCTCCACAAGGGATACCGGTACCAACTAAAGTGCCACACTAACGTAGCCACTACTTCAACCGTATCGTTCTATGCCATACAGTTCCCTCACAGTCTATTGCTACTTACCTAAAAGGTATTCCCCAGATCTGGGTTAGGATCTATAGTAACCCTAAGCAAAACCCTTAAAAGCAAAGCAGACAAAACAGTCAAGATTAGCCATTATGATGAACTAGATCCTAAGGTATACCCCACTTATTATTCCCCAGCAGAGTCGCCAGTTCTGTGATACAGTGGCAGAACCGACTGTTTGAAATGATGGTTTGCATTTTGCGTTTTATGTTTGCAAAATGTCGCGGTAAGCAAGAGTCGCCATCGACTTTTATTTCATCCGACCGGAAAGGAAAAAAGTACAGAAAAAAAATCCTTTTTCGAGATATTCTGAGTACGGGGGGTAGATTATAGAAAAGGGAAGGTGTTAGCACCCTTTCTATCCATGGTTTTCCATGGGCTCTTAGGTACTTTCTCATCTTTTAAAATTGCTTGTGTATGTGTTTTGTTTTGAAAAAGTTTGACTTCCTGATAACCCTTGTATCAGTCCTTAAAGGTGTGACAAAGTTGTTTTGAAAATTGTTTCTGAAATGTGTAAGTGTGAAAAAAAGTTTGTTTTAAGCAAGTACCAATTGGCATCTACCTACTCGAAAAAAGATCGTTTCTATTCTCGTTTCCTTTAGACAACACTATCCTACTATTGAGAAATAGGTAGCACCGTCGTTGGAGTTGTAAGGGTCAACTCGAAATGGACGTACGATCACTAAAGCAATGTTAGGACACCTTAGTAATAACCCTAGAGTCTCAAGATCGTATTCGAGGCAACATTTCCGAGGCAACATTTCTGAGGCAACGTTTGATCTTTTTAGACAGGAGGGCAACCAATAAGACACCCTATACTTAATGACCGTTCACCGAAGGCAACCGAAATGTGAGTATACCCTAAGAGGGATATGTGCGAGTGATCTGTTTTCAATTATTTAGTCTTTGCATATTATGGTTTTCTAACTGTATTAAATTTGTCATGCATTCTTGTCATACAATCCTATTAGCATACATCTAAACAGTCAAATATCTGCGAGAATTAAAATGCGGGAAAGTAAATCTACGCTATTACAAGGCTTCGGGGAGAGGGATTAATTACATAGCCTAAAAAACTGGGAAAAGAAAGCGATAAATAAAAGTCCTAGATTAAACTATTACAAACCATGAACAATTACAACAATATCGTAAAAATAAATAATAAGCGCGTGGCGAATTAAATGCGAGACGATTAGGGTTTTGACCCTTGACTTAAACCTAATTGCGATTGAAAAAATGTTTTTGTTATGTTTTTAGGAAAACGATGGAATCGTTAAATTAAAGGAAAATCCTAAGTCTAATTAATTTTAAACTAAGAAAAGTAAATTAATTCATCTAAAAGCCTATTTTTTATTTATTTATTTGAGAACAAGAGAAAAATAAAATTAAATTAAGGGTTTTAACCTAATTTATATTTTTGATTTTATTTATGACAACAAATTACAATTTCTCTAAATTAAGCTAAGTTAAATTAATTATGATAATAATAAAAAAAACTAATCCTAATTTTGGTGGATTGTTGATTTTATGGTTTTTGTTAGAAAAATAATTAATTTATGAATTAAAGAAAATAAAATAAATATTGAAATATTTAAATAAATTAAGAGAAAAAAAGAAAAAAGAAAAAGGAATAATGGGCCTATGATCAGCAGATTTGGTTTTGGCTGATGGATCCAGAAGATTACCTTCAGAAGATGGTATGCGCTAGATCTGATTCTGACCGCTGGATCCAGCAGATGATGGCCCTCAGAAGGTGAGGTGCGCTGGATCTGGCTCTGACTGGTAGACCCAGAAGATAATGCCTAGAGGATGCTTGTCCTGGTTCTGGCTGATGGAACCAGAAGATGCTGAATCCCAGAAAGTGCAGGTTCTGGATCTGGTGAAAACAAAGGGGAAAATGCCAAACGCTCACACCTGGGATCGAACCCAAAATCGTGAGTTTCCGACTTCCTTCTTCTGACCGACTGCGTTGGATGTTAACTTGTTAATATAATAAAAACAAATAATATATCAGAAAAACAAGTTTATGGCCAAGATAAACGCGCTAGAATTTAAACCAGCCGGTAAGGTTGTGACACGCCATCGTCTTCTTCCCTGGAACAGTCATTTAAAACTATGAACCTTTACCTACAAACATGGCTTTGTAACTACAAACTCGTGCATTTCAAAAATCATCCACAGGAAATATAAACGACCATGGCTGGTACCAATCAACTCATCTCATCCTCACGAATATCATGGTACCAGAATCAACGCCCAATTTTGCCTATCCTAAAAAGCCCTAAACAAGAACTTAAAACCCTAGTTATGGCAGCTTTTCATACAATCATCAGAAACGCAATTGAACATAATGGTTAGCTTGTAAATTCATTGAGGAACAAGAATATGTAATCAAAACATGCAAATGATGCGTAAATCCATGAAAACAAAAACGATTTTTTTTGAATGAAGTGTGACCTTTGTACCTTTGATTCCAGGTGTGAGAAAGCTTGCAAATGGTTGGAATGCCTTCTGGAGATGTCCAGGAATCTGTTGGTATCATGAGAATGGTTCAAATCGGCCTCTAGCATTGAAATTGGATCACCACTTTTTTTCTTGAATTTTTGAGTTTTGTTTCACCTCTACACGCCTGCCTCCTCCTCTTTCACGCCTTGGCTTGCCTCTGTATATGTAATACAACATATTAGGTTAACAAAAAAGGATTCAATCTTGCCCATTATGAAGATTTGATTTGGTCTCTTCATGGCATATGATTCTTTCCAAATTTGCCCAAGTTCAATCTTTTTTCAACCAAATTAGCCTTGCATGAATGGATTCTCAATTGACAGCATACAAGATCTTCTTTCAATGCAAAAATCATCCCTAAAACACAATATTTGATTTATTTAGATTTATTGGATTTTATTTGAATTTTAAATGAATAAAAATCAAAATAAATTAAATAAATGAGTCAATAAAGCATGGAGGGCCCCATAGGTCGTGGACTATGTTAGGAATGAGATGCAAGCAAAAAAAAGTTGGGCCCATTTAGCAAAAGATGCAAATTTGAGTACATTTGACTTTTGGCAATTTTGCAAAAAAGGTCAATTTTGACAATGCATATCTCTCTCAATTTTTACCCTAGGAGGGTGTTCTTTGACTTTTTAGAAATATTAGGATGTCCTCTAAGCAACCCTTTTGGTCTCATCTCAATTGAGTCTTCCATGTTCATGTATGAAGCTTTGACCCAAAAGGTGTTTTTGGTGACTTTTCAAAATGACCTATAATGTCAAAATTCATATCTTCTTGTGAGTGCATATTTTGAACTTTGGAGCTGAAGATGAATTGTAGCGAATTTCATCCTCTTCAAAATGAGCTTTGGATGGGTCATTTCTGATAAAGTATGAGAAAGTTATGCTTGGTCAAAGTTGAGTTGACTTTTCCTGTAAAACCCTAATTTAGCAACTTTTGGTTTTTGATGAATTGTGCGCAATCCTTGATGAATCATGATCAACCCTTTATAAATTGATGAATGATACTCCAAAATGAGTATGTTTACCAAAAATCCTGAAGTTTGACTGTGTATTGGCCACAATTGACTTTTGACCTAGCACGGTCGTTTTCCAGGCCTTTGAGCAATTGAATGAGCAAACTTTCTCTGCAAGGCTTGAAACTTGGCATGGATGATCTTGAGAACATATTAGGACAATGGTGAGCATTTGGTATCCTTTGGACCCAAGCATTTTGATGAAAAATGAAACCCTAATTTAAAGTAGACTGCTTTAGGAGAGAGTTTGTCTGGTCAACCCTTGGACTTCCTTGAGATTTTTGAGGACCTCACTTGACATGTATTGAGAAATATGGGAGGGAAAAGTTTGGGGTACAACAGATGAGAATTCTACATTGACTTCATAGGTCAAGTGTTGGCGTCTTGTTGGTTAGACTGTTCTTTTCCTTATCTTTTACCTTATGCTTTAGGATAGTCCCTTCATCTCCTCCCATCCTCTTTAATTTCAAAAATCTTCTCCCTCCTTTTCAAAACTCTTCTTGTTTTCTAACTTGAACCGCTTTCATAATAAAATTGGATGTAGGTCCGTGAAATTTCGAAAATCTTTTTCTTAAATCAAACTTTAATCAACTTAACCATACTTTAACATCTTTTTGAAAGACTAAAAGTCATTAACCTCATTCAAACCATTTTTCCACTTTGGCTTTTTACTTTAAACTTTTTTCTCAAAAGATTAGACTCTTGTTGATTCTTGTAGTGATGCAAGCTACTATACTTCTACGATATATAGTAAAGTGAGATATTTTCCACTTGGGTGTTGAGTGAGGCTTTGTTGATTTTAAAATCCAAGCTATATCCTCCACTTTGAGATGACACAAATTATCCTTTCTCATAATCATGGGAATTAAGTATGTTTTTCACTCGGATTTGACGATGATTTCTCTTCTCTTAAAATTAATCAACACAGTTGCGTTATAAAATTTTCGAGGAGAACTACGAGTAACCTGATCCCCTATTGCACGGAAGGTGGTACGTAATCACTAAAGGTTCACAGTCGTGGTGGGTGCAAAAATTGTAAAAAATATTTCTTTTCTCATCTCCATCATTTATTTTTGTATACACCTTTTATAGCCAAAATACACATATTTTAAAAGAGGTTCCTGCGGAGTACCATAGATGTTTAGGGTGCAAATACCTTCCCTTTGCATAACCAACCCTTGTACCTAGATTCTCCCCCTCTTTTTGGGTTTATTCGCTCTTTTCCCATTTCCTTTGGAAACAACAAAGCACGGTGGCGATTTTTATTTGATTTGTATGAGTTAAGTCAATCCAATGGCTTAGTCTCAACATTTCTACCGCTATAATATGGTGTTTTTTTTATGTGCTTAACTCCATATTTACTTAAAAGGTTTTCTAAAGTCTTGGATATGAAATGCGATACACCGTCACTTATAACGATGCATGGTACTCCAAATCTAGGGAATATGTTATTCTTGAATAACTTAATTACTACTCGTGTGTAATTTGTAGGCGAGTCTATGGATTCAATCCATTTAGACATGTAGTCAACAACTACTAGGATATATTTGTTTCTCATTAACGATGGAAATGGTCCCATGAAATCAATTCCCTAATGTTGTACCCCAAATTTTATCCCTAAGATTCCTCTATCATCTCATACCATCACAATGCAACAAGATCACACATTAGGGTTTTGAGTGCTTCTACTACTTCATCCTATCTTTAGGTTTGTACATAAGGTATCATCAAGAACCTTGAAATGTGTATCTTGTACATATATCCTTTTAGCTAACATCAAAATATGTGTTTATGTCTCTTTGAATGTCATCTTGTAGGTAATGGCACAATTGCACTCATCTTACCATCTCCTAACGTAGAGGATCAAAACTAGGGTTTGGAATTTAATTAGGAAGTCTATGAATTTTTGGGAATTACTTGATTCCATGCTTCTCTACATGTTCAAGGGAATCTACAATTGGAATTTTGATCATCAAGTTGGGTTTGGAAAGGTTCAATTGATCAAAAGGGGTAAATTGGTCATTTTGTCAGAAGTCAACCAAAGTCAACTGTTGCCCAAGGGGACATTTGGTCAACTATTAATTCAATGTCCATATTTTTCATATTTCATGGTAAATGGTGGCATAAAATCAAGAGGAAATGTGAATTGGAAGATAACTTGTCAGTGAAGTTATTTGAAATTTCGATTTTTTTCTAAAGTGTTCATAGTGCTAAACTTTGATTGGTCATAACTTTCTTAATTTTTATTGAAAATGTAGAAACTTTACATTCCTGGAAAGAGGAAACAAAATCCTTCAACTTTGTATTTGAGGCCTCAAGTCCAAAAAATGAAAGGGGAAAAAGTTATGGAACTTGGAAGTTTTTGGACACTTAGTGAAATTTTCCAAATATGCACAAAAATTTGATTCCTTCATGATTAATTTTGAATGTTCATTTGGGTTCAAATCAAAAAGTTGGAAACATCAAAGTTGAAGTATGAAGTGTGCTCTTCATTTTTGGTTCAAAAATCATCTCAAATTATTAAGTGTAGAAAGAGATATGATGCTTAGGATTTGGAGCTTCAAGTTGTCATTTTCCCAGCCACGCGCACATCAAGCCAAGCATTTTATCAAACAGTTCATGGGCATGTCTTCACCATCATTTTTATCGTTGAAATTGTGATTATTTTGAAAAAATTTCAACATCAAAGATCAAGCCCTAAATGTGAGAAACAACTTTGCTTCAGAAAGTTTCTCAAAATAATTGTTACGTTTTAAGATATAATCATGGGAAGAAGGTTTCATGTAAGCTGAATTTTTCCCAGCAACAAGGCATGGAACGCGTGCGTGAAGTTAGGAATTCCAACAAACACATAACATGCATACATTCATGGCTACTTATCTTAATGATTCAAGCTTTGTTTTAAAAATCTTTGAACATGAAAGTTGGAGTATGCAATTCCCTCTCCATTTTTAATTCAAACTTTATTATGTTTCATGCACTGTGGAGAGAGATATAAGGAGATAAAGACATAACCATGATTTTGGCAAGCTTGCATGATAATGCATGGAATTGCATGATGCTTGTTTCAAACAACATCAAGTTTCCAGCTCAACATGCACTTGCTTTATTCATTTACCCCAAAATGTGTGCCTTGTATCCTCATTTGAACATAAAACGTGCAACACGCCTCACCACCTCACTCTTATTTTCATTTTCTCATATCTACCCTCTTATTCATTTCTCACTCTATAAAATAAAGTTTTGATTGAATTGGAAAGGGTTGGACACAAGTATCAAAAGCGAGCTATCTCTCTTCCTCACGAAGACCTTCCCTCTTTCCAAGCTCAGATTTCCTCTTCTATCTTTGCAAGTCTAGAATTATCAATCTCTCTTTGAATCTCAAGCAAGCTTCCTCCATTTTCCCCCAAGGCTTCCTTTGCATCTCTCTCTATTCATTATTTCTGAATCTTCAAGTCAAGTATCTGTTAATTGCTTGCTCTTTATTTGAGCTCAAGCATCAACAAATTTGTTTCAAGGTAGATGCTCCATAATTTCTCTCTCTTAATTGAAGCTTGCGTTTTTTTCAATCCATAAGCTTTTTTAAAAAATTCCATTAGCATATTCATGTTCCTTGCATTTATTTGATGAATTTTGGTTTTTGGATCGTGTGATTTGATGGAGAATTGAAGGAGAAATTTGAAGTTGAAATTTGTTTGTTGAAATGTCCAAATCATAACCATGTTCATGCAGCATTTTTCGCGTGCGATTTTCTCTATCATCAGTGCATCATTTCATGAAATTTTTGATACTATCATGTTCAACACATTTTGATCTTGAACTTTGATGTTTGCATTTTTTATTTGCATCAAGAAACACATGAGATATTTGGATCTGAAAGTCATGTTTCAAAACTGAAAAAAATTGAAAGGGTGGCTATTTGGCAGGGATGATAACATGGCATGTTTTAATTGAACATGTTCTTGCTTCATTTTACAGCGCATTTTGAGAAAAGCAGGTGTAATAACCTTTTGTATTTTTAAATTTTCTTTGTTTTCTATAATTTTGTTTTAATATTTTCTTCACTTCAAAAATTATTACAAAAACATTTTAAACTCCTTATTCAATATGTTTTCATGTTCAGATTTGTATTTCATTTTTTCTATCATTTTTCTTGTTTAAATAAATTCATGTAGTTAATTAGGGTTTTAATAATCTTTTAAGTCATGGAATTTTATTTTCCTATTTCTACTAAATCAAAAAAATTATAAAAAGTATTTTATAGCTTCTCTCTGAGTCTACATCTTAAAAATAATTTTATTTCCAATTTTATAAAATTCCTGGGTTACAAATTAAATCATTTGTTGTACATATCATATTTTCTTTGTCTTTTGTTTAAATTATGTAAATAATTTTCATTTAATTCTTTCTTCTGGGATAAAATTCAAGAAAAATATACTTGCTGATCCTTAGAATATTATTGACATTTTGGGAGTCTTGCACCAAATTTATTTGAACTTTAGATCAAATTGTTTAATTTTGGACTTAATTTCCCTTTTTAGGGTTTTGTTTGATCATTCACACTAATTGATTGAAATTTATAAATTCCCATGCCTATAAAATCAGAAATGAAGTTATTTAGAGTACTTGTACAAGTTTAGGTCATAAATATCATTTTTCCTGAATTTTAAAATGTGATTATATGTTTTTCACAAATTGTTTTCCAAAACATCTCTAGTTTAAGTATTTTGCTAGCTAGTTTCAAAGTTTGTATTTTTAAATCAAATTTCCACCTCAATCAAAGAATTATAAATTCTATTTTTGACCTTTATAGAACTTTAGAAAAATAGGGTTTTAATTTCATAATTTTACAAGTTATTTTCCGATTTTAAACTTAATTTTTGACTTAGGTTTGTATTTAGGGTTTTACTTTTGATTAAGGCTTGCAATTGAGAACTTTTGCACATAACTCTTGATTAATTTTTGATTTGGCATGTGATACTGACTTGAGGCTTATTTTAGGACAAATTCTTCAACATCATTGGATCTTGGGTGTTGATTGGTTGAAAAACCAAATCTATCAAGATGGATGAATGATGTTGATGATATTTGAAACTAAACTTCATCTAACACATCCCTTCCCCTTTCATCTTATCCTCTTCTCACTTGTGCTAAATTTTATTGGAGAATGATTTACATATCATTTCCTAAAACATATGGTACATATATTACTATTTACCAGCCTCAAAATAGGTGCGACTTCTATATAAGTCCACTTATGATTGCTTAAAATAGCGCTAAATTTTGTCCCGATTCGAGAAATGATCATTTGTGGCCCAAACCCATGTTTGTAAGCCCGAGTATGTTAATTTGAATCCTTTTTTCCAATAACCTTGAGATTCATTGTTAGGAGGCTTTGGTCTTATCAATCCTCTAATGAATCTTCATAAGCTTTGGTCAAAGTGAATCACTTAAACATCATTGATCATTTATTGTTGCCTTGAGAATTTTCAATGAATGATATACTTGACAAAAAGAAAATGAAACTTGTTGTTGAGAGACTTTGGTTTTATCAATCCTCTAATGAGTTTCAAATGCAAGTTTTAAGATGGCCATTCAACTAACATCTAATTTCTAACAATTGACTTTATTTTATGCCTTTACTTTATGCTCTTTACTTTAAGCACATTTACTTTAGAATTTACATTTCATGCTATTTTCATCTTTGCTCACTTGATCATTTATATTTATGTCATTTTGTTTTGCTCACTTGAGCTTTTCATTTTCTTTTTGAATATACTTAATAATCAACTTGAACCATAAAAAACTTTATTGTTACTTGGACAACTTGGTTATTATCCTTGGCATTATGGAGTGATAGACTTCTTAGACTTAGGATCAGAGACCTTGACCTACCTTGAGACCTTGTGACCTGAATTGTTATTTTGTCTGGAGATCTTTGGGTTTACCCCAAGATATTGGGTTGTTTGTTTGCTTTGTGTGCAAGTTATTGTGATTACATGATTTGTCTCTGATCGAGAATTCATCTGTATACAACCGTTACTCTACCCAACTTTTATGAAGACTTAAGGCAATTGAAGCTTGGCTTTCTTAAGAGGTTTATTAGCTTTTCTTGTTTTGTTTTAATGCAAAGGATGGGAATTTTACATTGACCCATTGTGTCAAGTGTTAACTTCTTGTTGGTTAGACGGTTCTTTTCCCTAGCTTTTACCTTATGATTTAGGATAGTCCCTTCATCTCCTCATACCTTCTTTAATTTCAAAAATCATATCCCTCCTTTTGAAAACTCTTATTGTTTCTAACTTGAACCGCTTTCACAATAAACTTGGACTTAGGTCCATGCATTTTTCAAAGTATTTTCTTAATCAAGCTTTAACTAACCTAATCATACTTGGACATTTTTGTGAGAAGACTAAAAGTCAATCAATCTCATTCAAACCATTTTGCCATTTTGACTTTTTACTTTAAACTTTTCTCAAAAGTTTAGACTCTTGTCAATCCTTGTAGTGATGTGAGCTACTATACTTCTATGATATGTAGTGAAGCGAGATATTTTCCACTTGGGTGTTGAGCGAGACTTTGTTGATTTTAAAATCTAAGTTATATCCTCTACTTTAAGATAACGCAAATTCTCCTTTCTCATAATTGTGAGTAGTAAGTATGTTCTTCCACTCGGATAAGACGATGATGTCTCGTCTCTTAAAATTAACCAACACAATTGTGTTTTAAAATTTTTAAAGGTGAACTATGAGTACCCTGATCCCCTATTGCACGGAAGGTGGTACGTAGGCACTAAAGGTTCGCAACCGCGGAGGGTGCAAAAATCATAAAAAAATACTTCTTTTCTCATCTCCATAATATATTTTTATACAACATTTATAGCCAAAATACACAAATTTTCAAAGAGGTTCCTGCGGAGTAGCATAGATGTTTAGGGTGCTAATACCTTCCCTTTGCATAACCAACCCCCGAACTTAGTTTCTCTCCCCATCTTTTTTGGGTTATTCGCTCTTTTCCCATTCCTTTGGAAACAATAAACATGGTGGCGATTTTTATTTTGATCTGCACGAGTCAAGTTAATCCAAATGGCTTAGTCTCACCATTTCTACTGCAACAGAAAAATGGCGACTCTACTAGGGAAAGATCGACCTAAGTGGGTTAAGCATATCTTTGTTTATCTGTGTATGAGCTATTATTTATTTTATATTATATGTGTTGTATATATATTTGTCTGGATATTTCTGGTTTTCAGGGTGCTTGGTGATTTATCATAAGTCCTCTACCCAGACTTGGGCAGACTTAAGATTGGACGGGTGGTATAGTCATGTTAACTTTGAGGGAGTAATCCAAAAAAAGGATACATGAGATCCCCCACTCAGTGGACGCCCCTTTGACTTTAGTGTCGTTTATCGAGTAATCGGGAAGACGTACTGCTTTCAACTTGAGAGCCTGCTGAAACTGAGGACCGTAGAACCTTTAACCCATATTGGCCTTTTAGGTGTAGTATGGAAGCTATGACAGAGTAATCCGAAAATGGTTGTCACATGATACTATGCATAAACGAGTTTTTCCTGAGAATATTGCTAATTACCAAGTTAATCGAGACGTTGGTAATATCCAAAGGAAGAATATAGACTATGTGGACCTCTTAGAACCTTGTTCGGCAGGTGATAAACTTTTAGACCATACCTTATGGGTAGTAGTTTCGACCTCATGCTCATGATGTTGAACCTATGAACCCCATGTTTGTGATCTTGTGTGTGATTGTTGCATCATGCATCCATGCACCCATGAGCATCCTTTAAAACATTTTGTTTTAAGGAACTTAAAGTTGACTCTTTGTGAATATCTCAGGTACGTTTTTACTATGGATTCTGGAAAAAGAAAGACTAAGAAGTACAGTTTCAAAGATCCCAAGATAGATGAGTTGATGAGTCTGATTCCCGAGATCGAGAGTTCTACAGATTTTCGGAGGAAGTATAGGTACATCATTTCTCTTATGAAGCTTAGGATGAAGGAGGGTATTCTCTCGATTTTGGTCCAGTTCTATGATTCGATGTCTCAATGCTTTACTTTCCCTGATTATCAGTTGATGCCTACATTAGAGGAGTATTCTTATCCATTGAATTTACCTATTATTGATTGTGTTCCTTTCACTGGTTTGGAGGGGGAGCCAAAATCCCATGAGATTTCTGCTTTGATCCATTTGGGGAAGTCTGAGGTTGAAGCCCACATGAGACCCAAAGGAGGGATTAGAGGATTACCCGCTCAGTTCTTGTTGGAGAAAGCTCGCTATTTTGCTAGTATGAAGGGTACAGTTTCTTTTGAGGCCATTTTTGTTCTATTGGCTTATGGGTTGTTCTTATTTCCTAATATTGACAAATTTGTGGATATCAATGCCATCATGATCTTTATGATTTAGAATCCAATCCCTACATTATTAGGTGATGCTTATTACTTTATTCATCTTCGGGATTCTTACCTTGGAGGGATGATCATTTATTGCACACCTATGTTGTATCAGTGGTTTATTTCTCACTTGCCTCAGTCTGATGCTTTATGGGATGTCAAGAAGGAACCTCGTTGGGCTCCAAAGATTATGGACCTCACTCATTCAGATATTGTTTTGTATCATCAGGCTTACTATAATGTGGATATTGTAGATAGTTGTGGTAGTTTCCCCAACGTACCTCTTCTTGGTACAAATGGAGGAATTAACTACAATCCTGTTCTTGCACAACGACATCTTGGATATCCGATGAGGGATAAGTCAAATAGTATTCATCTTAGTGGTTTCGTCCTTAAAGAGAGAGAGGTTCATAAGGAAGCTAAAGAGGAGATTGAAAAGGCTTGGATTCATATTCATAGAAAGGGTAAAAAGGACTTGGTACCTAGAGGGGCCGTTTCTTTGGAGCCTTATCTTCAGTGGGTACAAGCAAGAGCCGTCCAGTTGAAGATGCCATATTCCCATGAAGCACTTATGCCTAATATGTTTATGAAGACCACTCATCCCCTATTATATGATATGGAAGAGCTTTAGCTTGCCCTAGTTAGGATGCATCAGGAGAAGGAGGCTTGAAATAATAAGTGTCAGACTTTAAAGGTTTCCTACCGAGCAGACCTGAAGGAGAAAGATGACCTGATCGAGATTCTTGAGAGTCATGCTATGGAGATGATGAAGAGGCAAGAGGATTTATTTTCCTCTAGATCTCAGTCAGGACCTAGTTGCTCACTTCTTGACTCTAGTGATTGGAAAGAAGTCGCAGACAGGTATGCAGAAAAGAACAAGCAGTTAAAGGTTTAGATTGCAAGACTCACAGCGAAGCGTCAGTGTGTAGAGTGATCTTCATTAGCTTTGTTTTTTTTAGGATCTTATATTTTTATCTTATCTTGTACTTGGGATTATTGAAACTTGTACTAAAAAGTTGTAATCCATTTTGAAGTTAGTATAATGAGATTTTCAGTATTTCAAATAAGTTAGTGCTTTAATATTTGCAAATTGTCTATAAATCTTTGAGTTCCTTAAAATATTAATAATAAAATAAATCATGTGCATTGCATATTATACATCATATTGTACATACTTCTTACATTTCTGTTCATACTCAGGTGTCTTACTGTGCTTTTTTACTTCATTCAGCAAGTTGTCTCACTAGTACAATACTCGGGCTAATTCCAGAAGGAAGATGGAGAATCTAGAACAAGAGAATCGTGAGCTGCATGAAGAAGTTACTGCTCTGAAGGTCGATATGGCCAATCTGACTGCATTGATGGAATCGTTGGTGGCTTCTCAGAATCAACCACCACTTCCTCAACCTCAACAGACAACGGTTACTTCCGAAGCTCCGACAGTTCTTGTTTCTGTTACTCTAGTTACTGTTGTTCAGAATCGTATGACTCAAGTTTATCCATGGGGAATGCCAGAGAACTTCATGCCAGAAGTTTATAATCTTGATACTTAAGTTGCTCAGTTTGCTCAAACTGCTGCTATTTCTGCACCTCTTGTGGTGCATATTACTCCTATGGCTAAAAAGAGATCCATTATTCTGCACCTCCTTCGGTGAATGCTCTACCATTTGTGTATAATGAAGTTTATTGTCCTGCTCCTCCTCCAAGTGAAAGTATGGGTTTCTATGACCGTTTAGATAATTTTCAAGACCAGTTCAATGAGATACAGAAGGAAATGAAGGCCCTTCGCAGAAAAGAATTATTTGGACAGAACTATAGTGAACTCTGCCTAGTTCCTAATGTGAACGTCCCAACAAAGTTCAAAGTACTGGAATTTGAGAGGTACAAGGGAAACTCTTTCCCTCTTGACCACCTTGTGATGAATATCTGGAAAATGTCTACCCATACGGGTGATCAATGTTTGCTCATTCATTTCTTCAAAGATAGTTTAACTGGTGTTGCTCTGAAGAGGTATATGAGCCTAGACAGTAGCAATATCCATACCTTCAATGATCTGGGAGAAACCTTCATCAAACTGTACAAGTATAATATGTTCATGGCACCTGATTGTGACCAGTTAAGGTCAATGGCTCAGAGAGACAAGGCGTCATTCAAAGAATATACGCAAAGATGGCGCGAGATAGTTGCCCATGTGGTTCCATCTATGGAAGAACAAGAAATGACCAAGGTATTCCTGAAAACCCTTGGATCATTTTATTGTGAAATAATGGTGGCGAGTTCCCCATGTGATTTCACTGAAATGGTGAGCATGGGCATTCGTTTGGAAGAAGCTATAAGAGAGGGTCGCTTGACAAGAAGTGAAAATTCCAGTAGTACGAAGAAACCATCATACGGGTTTGCTAAAAAGAAGGAGGGAGATACAAATAATGTTATTCAAGAGGGAAGGGTTAGTCCTCCTAGAATAAATCATCAGCGCCACCAACAGGTTGCTTCAGTAACTCTAGTCGTTAATATGGCACCGACCACATTGGCTTATCAAAGACCATTTTCTCAGGAAAATCAAGGGAAGAATCAGAGGAGAGAAGCTTTTGACTCTATCCCCATGAGCTATGCAGAGTTACTCACGACTTTGATTCAGAAAAAGTTAGTTCAGACTAGGCCATCCCCCGCTATACCATCACCTTTACCTTGGTATTATAACGTAGATCAGACATGTGCTTTTCATCAAGGAGCACCAGGGCACAATGTGGAAAACTGTTATCATCTGAAATATGAGGTACAAAGAATGGTTAGATCTGGCCTTTTGTCCTTTAAAGATGTCGGCCCTAACGTAAAAGATAATCATTTGCCAAAACATGGAGGATTAAATGATGTCAACATGGTTGCTGGTTGTCCAGGGGACTTCCAGATTTTTGATATCAACATGGTTAGAGGAGATTTGGTAAAAATGCATGCTGACCTCTGAGAGTTTAGTTACTATACGCATGACCATGCTGGTTGTGGTATTTGTAGTACAGATGTACAGGGGTGTGAAAAGATAAAGGTTGATCTTCAGGAAATGATGGACGAAGGCCTCATTCATATAATCAGGCCTAGGGCAGAGTACGAAGAAGATGTGAATATGGTCTTTGGTTGTCCAGGAGAATTCCAGATTTTTGACGTGAACCATATGAATGATGATTTGGTGCAGTTGCACGCTACTTTCTGGATGGTCAAGTAGAACACCATTATGGGTCTTGCATTGTCTGCTACAGAGATTCGTCTGGTTGTTCCATTGTGAGAAAGGGTATTCAATTATTGTTGGATAATGGTACAATCAAAGTTTCAGGCCATAGAGATGATTACAATGTGATTAATGTGATTGAAGATTATTTGGCTGAGACTGTGTCAGATGATGAATATTCTTCTGCAGATGAATTATTCTCCTCAGATGAAGATATGTTCTCAAGCAATGATTCTGTAATACCTAAATATTCTGAAGAAGGGGTGAATGTTATTATGCCGTGTTTTAGTGCTCCCGTCCCTATAGAGATTTAGTACTGTAGTAAGCCAGTTGCCGCTCCAGTGGTGATTTTCTTATCGGGTCCCGTTCCTTACAAATTAGACAAAGCCGTAACATACAAATACAATGCTACAATTCTAGAGGATGGTGTGGAAGTTCCCATTGAACCTTTGTCTGATGTCAAGAATATTGCTGAGGCCAGTAAAGTGACCCCCAATGGCCGTGTTTTTGCACCTGTCATTCGAGGGAATGTTAATGCTGATAAGATGGTTATTGAAAGTGTTGAACCCAAGAAAGCAGTTAGGGAATCCAGTGGTGCTACTATGGAAAAAGATGTGGAGGATATATTGAAGATTATCAAGATGAGTGACTACAGGGTCGTAGATCAATTGTTGCAGACACCATCAAAGACATCTATTCTAGCCTTAATGATGAACTTTTCTGCACACAAGGAATCTTTGATGAGAGTATTGGATCAAGCTTTCATGGAAAGTGATATGCCATTGGACCAATTCAGTAGTGTGGTAGGGAATATTACATCCTGTAATAACATAAGTTTCTGTGATGACGAATTTCCTGACAAAGGAATGAATCATAATTTGTCTCTCCATATCTCCATGAACTGTAAGAACGATTCATTATCAAATGTGTTGATTGATAATGGGTCTGCCTTAAATGTCATACCGAGGAGTATGCTTATGAAGTCGAAGTACCAGGGAACTCCCATGCGCCTGAGTGGCATAATTATGAAAGCTTTTGATGGATCAAGGAAGTCTGTTATCGGGGAAGTAGATTTTCCTATTTATATAGGCCCACACCTTTTTCAGATTAATTTCCAAGTCATGATAGTGTGCTTGCTTACAGTTTTTTACTGGGACGACCATGGATACACGAGGCAGGGGATGTCACTTCAACTTTGTACCAAAAGCTAAAGTCCGTGCATGAAGGAAAAGTGGTTATCATAAATGGAGAGCAAGAATTGTTATATCTCATTTATCCTCTTTCAGTGTTGTAGAAGCAGATGAAGCTGCTGTTAGAACTCAGTTCCAAGCTTTATCCGTTAATAATGTAAGGGAGAATGAGAATTCTATGGATTCATTCAAATATGCTCATCAGGTTGTGCATAATGGCCCTAGTAAAGTAATGGGGTAGATTGTTGATCCGTTGGTGAACAGGAATAGGGCTGGTTTGGGATTTTCTGCGAAGAATGATAAAGGTGAGAATATGAAGCCGAAGTCTGCTTTGGGAAAATATCAGGATATCTTTCACAGTGGAGGTTACCTTCATCCAAATGTTCCTAGGATTAATTCTATTATGGAGAATGAAGAAGAGAAGGAAATGTCGAACTACGTGAAACATGGAGTCAGAATCCAGAACTGGGTCACTATTGATGTTCCCTCTTGCATTCATATCTCAAAGTAATTTGTTTTTGCTAATATCTTCAAAAAGCTTTCACTCTGCCCAAGGTGAAAGTTGATATTGTACGAGCTTATCTGTTGCTTTGATCTTTAAAATTAATAATAAAGTTGTCTTTGATTCCTAAATTGTGTTTTTATTTTCATGTTTTTCATAGAAAATGGTAATCAGAAAAAAAAACCTTTTGTAATAAATAATAACTGTAATCTGCATAATCACTTGCTATGTGTGTGAGTTTCTAAAAGCAACCATAAATCATATGTGTAGATTAATTAAAAAATTCGTTGAGTACAATGACCCTGCACCCTCTCCCAACTGAATATCCTGTGTATGTGGCTGAAGAAGAAGAATATGATGAAATTCCAGAAAAGGTTTCACTGTTGCTTGAGCGTGAGGAAAGTGCCATTCATCCATATAAAGAGCCATTGGAGACAATCAATTTGGGTTCAGAGGAAGACCCAAGAGAAGTCAAGATTGGAGCATTGATGCGTCCCGACATGAAAAACAGGTTGATTGAATTGTTGAAAGAGTATGTGGACATATTTTCTTGGTCATACCAAGACATGCCTGGTTTAGATACTGATATTATCGAGCATCACTTTCCGCTAAAGCCAGAGTTCCCACCGATCAAGCAGAAATTGCAAAGAACTCACCCAAAGATGGTAGTAAAAATTAAAGAAGAAGTTTTAAAGCAGATTAATGCCGGTTTTCTTGTGACATCATTGAATCCTCAATGGATTGCCAATATTGTCCCAGTACCAAAGAAAGACGGAAAAGTTCGCATGTGCGTTGATTATATAGATTTAAACAAAGCTAGTCCAAAAGATGATTTTCCATTGCCACATATTGACATGTTGGTTGATAGTACAACAAAATTCAAAGTATTCTCGTTCATGGACGGATTTTCCAGATATAATCAAATAAGAATGGCTCCCGAGGACATGGAAAAAACAATGTTTATCACACCCTGGGGAACATTCTGTTACAGAGTGATTCCCTTCGGGTTGAAGAACGCTGGTGCAACGTACCAGAGGGCTATGACAACCCTATTCCATGATCTGATGCACAAGGAAATTGAGGTATATGTTGATGATATGATTTCTAAGTCCCAAATTGAAGTAGGGCATATAGAAGATTTGTTGAAATTGTTTCAGCGTTTGAGGAAGTATCATCTCCACTTGAATCCAAACAAATGCACCTTCGGTGTCCGATCAAGGAAGTTGTTAGGTTTCATTGTCAACCAAAGAGGGATTGAAGTTGACCCTGATGAAGTCAAGGGAATTCAAGAAATGCTAGTTCCAAGAACTGAAAAGCAAGTTAGAGGCTTCCTTGGGCAGTTGAATTACATTTCCAGATTTATTTCCCACATGATCGCAACGTGTGAGCCGATCTTTAAGTCTTTAAAGAAAAATCAAGGTTGCATATGGACAGATGATTTCCAAAGGGAATTTGAAAGTATTAAAGATTATTTGCTTGAACCTTCTATTTTGATCCCTCCCGTTGAAGGAAGACCATTGATCATGTATCTAACAGTGTTAGATAATTCTATGGGTTACATTTTGGAACAACAAGATGAAACAGGGAAGAAAGAATATGCCATTTATCATCTCACCAAGAAGTTTACTGATTGTGAGTCGCGGTATTCTATGCTGAAAAAAACATGTTGTGCTCTGGCCTGGACGGCAAAGCAGTTGCGGAAATATATGTGAAATCATACTACTTGGTTGATTTCTAAATTGGATCCAATTAAGTATACCTTTGATAAACCTGCTCTTACTGGGAGAATTGCCCGTTGGCAGATGTTGTTGTCTGAATATGATACTGAATACCACACTTAGAAGGCTATAAAAAGCAGTGTGTTGGAAAATTATCTTGCTCACCAACCAGTTGATGATTATCAATCTGTTAAATATGATTTCCCTGATGAGGATGTGATGTTCTTGAAGATAAAAGATTTTTATGAACCTTTGCACGGGGAAGGTCCTAATCCTGAATCTCGGTGGGGTATGGTATCTGATGGAGTTGTGAGTGCTTATGGGAAAGGAATTGGTGTTGTGATTATCACTCCTCATGGATCACACATTCCTTTTACTGCAAGGCTGAAATTTGATTGTACCAATAATATGGCAGAGTATGAAGCTTGTATCATAGGTCTCATGGAGGCTATTGATCTCAGAATCAAAGTTCTAGATGTGTATGGCTATTCAGATTTGGTAGTAAATCAGATTAAAGGAGAATGGGATACTCGTCACCCTGGCTTGATCCCTTAAGATTATGCTAGAAGATTATTACCCTTCTTTAATAAAGTTGAATTCCATCATATTCCTAGAGATGAAAATCAGATGGTGGATTCTTTGGCAAATTTTTCTTCTATGTATCAAGTGAATACTTGGAACGATGTGCCTCGTATCATAGTGTGGCGTTTGGATAGACCGGCTCATGTGTTTGTAGCAGAGGAAACGTCAGATGGAAAACCTTGGTATTATGATATCAAATATTTTCTCCAAACTCAGGAATACCCGGCTAGTGCATCAAATAAAGATAGAAAGACATTGAGAAGGTTGGCATGTAGCTTTTTCCTTAATGAAGATGTGATATACAAAAGAAATTATGACATGGTCTTGATAAGATGTGTGGATAGACACGAAGCAGACATGTTGATGCATGAAACCCATGAAGGTTCCTTTGGTACTCATGCTAATGGACATTCGATGGCAAAGAAGATGCTTAGTGCAGGTTATTATTGGCTGACAATGGAATCTGACTACTACAAATTTACCAAGAAGTGCCATAAGTTCCAGATTTATGCTGACAAAATTCATGTGAGTCCAAAACTTCTCAATATTATTTCTTCCCCATGGCCCTTCTCTATGTGGGGTATTGACATGATTGGGATGATTGAACCCAAGGCATCGAACATACATCGTTTTATCTTAGTGGCAATGGACTACTTCACCAAATGGGTGGAAGCAACTTCATATGCTAATGTTACTAAGCAGGTGGTAGTACGCTTTATCAAAAACAATCTTATATGTCGATATGGTGTGCCAAGCAGGATTATCACCGACAACGGCTCAAATCTAAATAACAAAATAATGACGAAACTTTGTGAAGAATTCAAGATTGTCCGCCACAATTCATCTCCCTACAGGCCCAAGATGAATGGGACTGTTGAAGCCGCTAATAAAAACATCAAGAAGAACATCCATAAAATGGTTATTACCTATAAAGATTGGCATGAGATGCTCCCTTTTGCTCTACACGGTAATCAAACATCTGTCTGCACTTCAACAGGGGCAACCCGTCCACTCTTATGTATGGCAGGGAAGTAGTGCTCCCCATTGAGGTTGAGATTACCTTTTTATGTGTGATAATAGAAACCAAATTGTCATAGGTTGAATGGGTCCAGAACAGGTTTGACCAGTTTAATTTGATTGAAGAGAAGAGAATGCCGACCTTGTGTCATGGTTAGTTATACCAGAAGAGAATGAAGAAAGCTTTTAATAAGAAGTTCAAGCCTCATGAATTTAGAGAAGGCGACCTCGTGCTCAGGAAGATCAAGTCTTTTAATGCTGATTCTAGGGGCAAGTAGATTCCCAATTTAGAAGGCCCATATGTTGTCAAGAAATCCTTCTCTGGAGGTGCATTTATTCTTGAAACTATGGGTGGCGAGGAGTTCCCACGTCCCGTGAAAGCTGATGCAGACAAGAAATACTTCGCCTAAAGAAATAAAATAACAACTCGCTAAGTTGAAAACCTGAAAGGGCTAATTAGGAAAAAAGGAGCATCTTAGTAGGCTGAAAACCTGAAAGGGCGGTCTAGGAAAAATTAGAGACATAAACAGAATAAATTCTTCCGCTAGGTTGAAAACTCTCAAGGGAAACTTAGGCAAAAGTTAGGGATTTCTTGGCAAGTAACTGCGTCAGACAAGACTTGATCATTGAAGCAACAATCTTCTTGGTTCCTCACCACTCTTAAACCGAAGTCGCTGCTCAAGAATTCAAAGTTATCAGGGATAATAGTGGTCATTGTATTTCAATGTATCTTTTCCAAAATATGTTACCATTTTCCAAACATCGTAATCATCTATGGAGTCTCACCATTTCCAGACTACCATTCTATTAATAAAGTTTGAGCTTTTATCCAATTCTTGGCAATTCATATTTTATTCTGCTTACAAAGACTTCATTTATTATTAATAGTAATTTTCAAAGGAAAAGGTTAAATAACAACAAAAAAAATTGAAAAGAATTTACAAATTACTTCTTGCTTTAGTTTTTATTACTCAAGAAAAACAAAAATGGTGATTCCAAGGATGGACGAACTCTGAAACTTTGGAAGTATTTGTTCCCCAAGAAGGTTCTCCCAAGACATTTTTGATGGAATGAGGATGATCTTGTTGTGCTTCTCATATAATCAAAGATGATACCAATTGATGTATGGTTTCGTATTGGATTTTTTATCCCACTTTCCCCAGTCAAGTCTTGGTTTATTTTGATTTCGGGTTTGCATGGTCTGAAGTCTCTACCCTAGATTCCCCATTAAGGTCTTCGTGTATATGACGAAGGTCCCTTCTTCCTTTTTGTGCTGAGATGGAATCATTTGCAAATCATCTCCCTTTGCAGTTCTAGAATTATTGTGGTTATTCATTTCCCAGGCAACCAGACAAGGGAAATATCTTTTCTAAGAAGTGTGGAAACAGTTGTCAACTTTTTGGGGTTTCTCCTGCCAAGTGCTGGGCTTGATTTAAAATATCCATAAGTTTGATCTCTTGCTGTAATGTTTGACTTCTTAAATCCCCTAGTAAAGCTGAGATAACGTAACTCTCTAAAATTTGTTATCCCCATGAGGTTTCATAATTTCTCCCCAGAGAAGTTGATGCAATCATCACTCTTAGTATTGAAGAATTTATTTTGGGTTGCCCTTGATGATGTGGTTTTTCCCTCCCCAATGAAGTCGATACGAGATTCCCAATCTCGACGATGTGGTTTTCATCCGCCCTATTGAAATTAGTATTGCAATCCCGAGTAGAAGTATAGACCTTGAAACATTTGTTTTCCCCATCAAAGTTTGTGTGATATTCCCTGGTGAAGCCGGGAGAATGATGTTATATCCCTATATATATACTGATTAATTGATATGATTTGATTATTCTCGGATTATGTTCCTTCCCAGTGGAGTTAAGCCATGAAATGAGACCTTGTTTCCTCAGTTGGTGCTTACTTTCTTATGAAATTTCCATCCTAGATGTTATTTAGCCGAGTGTTGATGTTACCCAAGTTGGTTTTGTCTGCTTATCCCCAGTGTTGTGTGTCTGTTTTATAGCATACATATGATAACATTCATACATTCATACCTACATCAGGTATAGCTGAAATTAGCAAATCGTTGCTCATTTGCATTCATTAATATTTTGTTGGCATATTACCCTGTTTTGTAGAGTTGTGTTATTCTCTCTCCAATAGAGTGTCAACCTTAAGCAGAAAGTGTATATCCTTTCAATCTCCCTACTGAGTTATCCCTCATGGAAGAATTCTGCTTTAGCCTTCCTGTTCAGCTCTTTATCTGGATAGAACGTGGTTCCCTCTTGAGTTTATTTCTCATAAGGTGTTTATTTTGGTTTATTGTTTTATTCCGTTTATTTCTGGTTTGAATTTGTGGTCCCTGGCAACATTATTATTTTGATTTCTGCAAGCTTTGAGCCCTAGTTTGAGAATGTTCATTTATTTTGCATGTGAAGACTCTAGCCCCTCAGCAGGAATATTTTGACATTTCCCCAAGAAGTCCTATTTATTTCCCTAGGAAATCGTTATTACTATTCCTTCTCATAACAGCAAGTGGCAGGTCTCTTTATTTAAGCAGCCTGTTCTTCCCCAGTAAGCCTGTTAGCTCCCCCAGAAGATTCACGATTTGTTACTCCAATGAATGGTAGCCTCGTCATTATGGGAGGTAGTTTGTTGTTGAGATTTGTTACTCCAATGAATGGTAGCCTCGTCATTATGGGAGGTAGTTTGTTATTGAGATTTGTTACTCCAATGAATGGTAGCCTCGTCATTATGGGAGGTAGTTCGTTGTTGAGATTTGTTACTCTAATGAATAGTAGCCTCGTCATTACGGGAGGTAGTTTGTTGTTGAGATTTGTTACTCCAATGAATTGTAGCCTCGTCATTATGGGAGGTAGTTCATTATTGAGATTTGTTACTCCAATGAATCATAGCCTCGTCATTATGAGAGGTAGTTTGTTGTTGAGATTTGTTACTCCAATGAATGGTAGCCTCGTCATTATGGGAGGTAGTTTGTTGTTGAGATTTGTTACTCCAATGAATGGTAGCCTCGTCATTATGGGAGGTAGTTTGTTATTTATATTTGTTACTACAATGAATGGTAGTCTCGTCATTATGGGAGATATTTCATTGTTGAGATCTTTTTCTGATGGATGGTAGTCTCATCATTATGGGAGATAGTTCGTCGTTGAGATTCACATTACTCTGAAGAAGCTTGTTTGTTTCTAGTCATAATTACTGATGCCAATCTTTTTTTTACTTACCCTAATATTGGTATTTATCAGTATTATCTTACCACTTCCTTCCCCGGTGGGTCAATGTTACTTTTTTATATCTCCTCAGTAAGTGAATAGTTCGCAGTCATATGTCAATCACTTTTATCCTTTACCTTCTCTCCTCAATCTTTGAGTCGAAGACGCTTTATCTCCTCTTTTAGGCTTTAAACCAATAGAGTCTAGTATTTTGTTCACCAGTGATTTATTTTCCTGGTCGAGTTTTTTCTTTTGATCTTGCTTGTATATACTACATCCCTAGTGGTGTCTTGTGTTATTTTTGGATGTGTTCACTTTCATTTATAATCATAAGCATTGCATGGCATCTTAGGGCCAAAAATAGGGCTTGCATGGTGAACTATCAATTAAATTTCCCTATTTTCATATTTCATAGTCAATGGTGGCATAAAATTAAGAGGAAATGTGAATTGGAAGATAACTTGTCAATGAAGTTATTTGAAATTTTGAATTTTTTTTCTAAAGTGTTCATAGTGATAAACTTTGATTGGTCATAACTTTCTCAATTTTTATTGAAAATGTACAAACTTTATATTCCTGTGAACAGGAAACAAAATCCTTTAACTTTGTATTATAGGCCTCAAGTCCAAATAATGAAAGGGGAAAAAGTTATGGAACTTGGAAGTTTTTTGACACAGTGAAATTTTCCAAATATGCACAAAAATTTGATTCCTTCATGATTAATTTTGAATGTTCATTTGGGTTCAAATCAAAAAGTTGGAAACATCAAAATTGAAGTATGAAGTGTGCTCTTCCTTTTTGGTTCAAGAATCATCTCAAATTATTAAGTGTAGAAAGAGATATGATGCTTAGTATTTGGAGCTTCAAGTTGTCATTTTGCCCAGCCACACGCACATCAAGCCAAGCATTTCATCAAATAGTTCATGTAAATGTCTTCACCATCATTTTTATCCTTGAAATTGTGAATATTTTGAAAAATGTTCAACATAAAAGATCAAGCCCTAAATGTGAGGAACAACTTTGCTTCATAAAGTTTCTCAAAATAACTCCTATGTTTCGAGATATAATCATGGGAAGAAGGTACCATGTAAGATGAATTTTTCCCAACAACAAGCGATGTCACGCACGCGCGAAGCCAAGCATTCTAGCAAACACATAGTGTGCATACATTCATGGCTACTTATCTCAATGATTCAAGCTTTGTTTTAAAAATCTTTCAACATGAAAGTAGGAGTATGCAATGCCCTATCCATTTTTGATTCAAACTTTATTACGTTTCATGCACTATGGAGAGAGATATAAGGAGATAAAGACATGTCCATAATTTTGTCAAGCTTGCATGAAAATGCATGGAATTGCACGATGCTTGTTTCAAAAAACATCAAGTTTCCAGCTTAGCATGCACATGCTTTATTCGTTTACCCCAAAATGCACGCCTTGTATCCTCATTTGAACATAAAACGTGCAACACACCTCACCACCTCACTCTCATTTTCATCATCTCGTTTCTACCCTCTTATTCAGTTCTCACTCTATAAAAGCAAGGTTTGATTCAATTGGAAAGGGTTGGACAGAAGAATCAGAAGCAAGCTATCTCTCTTCCTCACAAAGATCTTCCCTCTTTGCAAGCTCGAATTTCCTCTTATATCTTTGCAAGTCCATAATTATTCATCTCTCTTTGAATCTCAAGCAAGCTTCCTCCATTTTCCTCCAAGGGTTCCTTCGCATCTCTCTCTATTCATTATGTATGAATCTTCAAGTCAAGTATTTCTTGATCTTTATTTGTGCTCAAGCATCAACAAATCTGTTTCAAGGTAGATGCTCCATAATTTCTCTCTCTTAATTGTAGCTTGCATTTTTTAAATCCATAAGCTTTTTTAAAAAAATCCATTAGCATATTCATGTTCCTTGCATTTTTTTAATGAATTTTGGTTTTTGGATCGTGTGATTTGGTGGAGAGTTGAAGGAGAAATTTGAAGTTGAAATATGTTTGTTGTAATGTCCAAATCATAACCATGTTCATGCAGCAATTTTCGCGTGCGATTTTCTCTATCATCAATGCATCATTTCATGAAATTTTTGATACTATCGGGTTCAGCACATTTTGATCTTGAACTTTGATGTTTTCACTTTTTATTTTCATCAAGAAATGCGTGACATATTTGGATCTGAAAGTCATGTTTCAAAACTGAAAAAAATAGAAAGGGTGGCTGTTTGGCAGGGATGATAACATGGCATGTTTTGATTGAACATGTTCTTGCTTCATTTTACAGCACATTTTGAGAAAAGCAGGTGTAACATGCCTTTGTATTTTTAAATTTTCTTTGTTTTCTCAAATTTTGTTTTAATATTTTCTTCACTTCAAAAATCATTACAAAATATTTTAAACTCCTTTTTCAATATATTTTCATGTTTTGATTTTTATTTCATTTTTTCATTCAGTTTTCTTGATTAAATAAATTCATGTAGTTAATTATGGTTTTAATAATCTATTAAGTCTTGGAATTTTATTTTCCTATTTCTACTAAATCAAAAAAATTATAAAAAATACTTTCTAGCTTCTCTCAGAGTCTACTTCTTAAAAAAAAATTTGTCCAATTTTATAAAAATTTTGGATTACTAATTAAATCATTTGTTAGACATATCATCATTTCTTTGTCCTTTTTTTGAATTGTGTAAATAATTTTCATTCAATTCTTTCTTTTGGGATAAAATTCAAGAAAAATTTACTTTAGAATTTTCCTGCCAATTAGGGAGTCTTGCACCAAATTTATTTGAACTTTAGATCAAATTGATTAATTTTGAACTTAATTTCCATTTTTTAGGGTTTTGTTTGATCATTCACACTAATTGATTGAAATTACTAACTTCCCATGCCTATAAAATAAGAAATGAAGTTGTTTAGAGTTATTGTACAAGTTTAGGTTATAAAGATCATTTTTCATGAATTTTAAAATGTGATTACATGTTTTTCGCAAAATGTTTTCCAAAACATCTCTAGTTTAAGAATTTTGCTAGCTAGTTTCAAAGTTTGTATTTTTAAATCTAATTTCCACAACAATCCAAGAACTCTAAATTCTACTTCTGACTTTTATATAAGTTTATGAAATTAGGGTTTTAATTTCATAATTTTACAAGTTATTTTCCTATTTTAAACTTAATTTTTGACTAAGGTTTGTATTTAGGGTTTTACTTTTGATTAAGGCTTGCAATTGAGAACTTTTGCACATAATTCTTTATTAATTCTTGATTTGGCATGTGATACTGACTTGAGGCTTATTTTAGGACAAATTCTTCAACATCATTGGATCTTGGGTGTTGATAGGTTGAAAAACCAAATTCATCAAGATGGATGATTGATGTTGATGATATTTTAAATTAAATTTCATCTAACACATCCCCCCCTTTCATCTTATCCTATTCTCACTTGTGCTAAATGTTATTAGAGAATAATTTACATATCATTTCTCAAAACATATGGTACATAGATTACTTTTGACCGACCTGAAAATAGGTGCGACTTTTATATAAGTCCACTTACGATTGCTTAACATAGCACTAAATTTTGTCTCGATTCGAGAAATGATCATTCGTGGCATAAACCCATATTTGTAAGCCCAAGTATGTTAATTTGAATCCTTTGATCCAATAACCTTGAGATTTATTATTAGGAGGCTTTGGTCTTATCAATTCTCTAATGAATCTTCATAAGCTTTGGTCAAAGTGAATCACTTAAATATCATTAATCATTTATTGTTGCCTTGAGAATTTTCAATGAATGATATACTTGACAAAAAGCAAATGAAACTTGTTGTTGAAAGGCTTTGGTTTTATCAATCCTCTAATGAGTTTCAAATGCAAGTTTCAAGATGGTCATTCAACTAACCTCTAATTTCTAACAACTTATTTTATTTTATGCCTTTAATTTATGCTCTTTACTTTAAGGATATTTACTTTAGCATTTACATTTCATGCTATTTTCATCGTTGCTCACTCAAGCATTTATCTTTATGTCATTTTGTTTTTCTCACTTGAGCTTTTAATTTTATTTTTTAAGATACTTAATAATCCACTTAAACCATAAAAAACTTTAATGTTACTTGGACTACTTGGTTACTATCCTTGGCATTATGGAGTGATAGACTTCTTGGACTTAGGATCAGAGACCTTGACCTACCTTGAGACCTTGTGACCTCAACTGTTATTTTGTCTGGAGTTCTTGGGGGTTTACCCAAGACACTGGGTTGTTTGTTTACTTTTTGTGCAAGTTATTATGGTTACATACTTTTTCTTTGATCGGGAATTCATTTGTATACAACCGTTACTCTGCCTAATTTTTGTGAAGACTTTAGGAAATTGAAGCTTGGTTTTCTTAAGAGGTTTATTATCTTTGCTTGTTTGGTTGAAATCCAAAGGATAGGAATTCTACATTGGCTCATTGTGTCAAGTGTTGAATTCTTGTTGGTTAGACGGTTCTTTTCCCTAGATTTTACCTTATGCTTTAGGATAGTCCCTTCATCTCCTCCTACCTTCTCTAATTTCAAAAATATTCTCCCTCCTTTTGAAAACTCTTCTTGTTTCTAACTTGAACCACTTTCACAATAAACTTGGACTTAGGTCCATTCATTTTTCAAAGTATTTTCTTAATCAAAATTTAACCAACCTAATCATACTTTGACATTTTTGTGAGAAGACTAAAAGTCAATCAATCTCATTCGAACCATTTTTCCATTTTGGATTTTTTACTTTAAACTTTTCTTAAAAGGTTAGACTCTTGTCAATCATTGTAGTGATGCGAGCTACTATACTTCTTTGGTATGTAGTGGAGCGAGATATTTTCCACTTGGGTGTTGAGCGAGACTTTGTTGATTTTAAAATTCAAACTATATCCTCCACTTTGAGATGACACAAATTCTCCTTTCTCATAATTGTGGGTAGTAAGTATGTTCTTCCACTCGGATAAGACTACAATGTCCCGTCTCTTAAAATTAACCAACACACTTGTGTTTTAAAATTTTTAAGGGTGAACTACGAGTACCCTGATCTCCTATTTCACGGTAGGTGGTACGTAGGCACTAAAGATTGGCAATCGTGGCGGGTACAAAAATCATAAAAAATACTTCTTTTCTCATCTCCGCAATTTATTTTTATAGACAAAATACACAGATTTTCAAAGAGGTTCCTGCGGAGTACCGTTGATGTTTAGGATTCTAATACCTTGCCTTTGTATAACCAATACCCGAACTTAGATTCTCTCCCCATCTTTTTTGGGTTATTCTCTCTTTTCCCATTCCTTTGAAAATAATAAAGCGCGGTGGCGATTTTTATTTTGATATGTGCGAGTCAAGTCAATCCAAATGGCTTAGTCTTAACATTTCTACCGCGACACCCAAACATCGAAGAGTTCTACTTGGATATTTATTAAGGGAATTTCGTCATGTCTTGAGACATTCCCAGTACATTGGCACCGATCACATCTGACAATGTAAGCATGAACATCGCCCCATAATGTCGGCCAGAAAAGGCTAGTCTGGAGAATTTTAGTGCATGTTTTAGATGTTCTTGCATGTCCACCATAAGGTGCAAAGTGACAATGTTTTATGATGTTTTTTACCTCCTCTTCAGGGACATAACGACGGAAAATTCTGTCCGTATCTATTTTAAAAATGAGTGGTTTGTCCCAATAAATATGTCTTACATCATGAAACAACTTCTTCTTCTATTGGTAGTTAAGGTCGGGGGTGTGATATATGCAACTAGGTAGTTTACAAAGATAGCGTACCAATGTATGTTGGTCACTACTAGGGCCTTTTCAATTTTCGAATCCACACAAGGAACGAGGTCATCATTTTGAATAGTTTCAATTATAGCTATACGTTTATCATAGGAAAAATCATCATTTATATGCACAAGGTCTGATTTTAAATATTCAAGCCTAGAAAGGTGGTCAGCGACTATATTTTCTATTCCCTTCTTGTCTTGAATATCCAGGTCAAACTCTTGCAGCAAAAGGACCCATCGAAGTAACCTAGGTTTAGCGTCCTTCTTGCGTAACAGGTATCGAATAACTGCATGATCTGCATAAACTATAATTTTGGCTCCAACCAGATAAGATTGAAATTTATCAATGGCAAAAACAACAGTGAGGAGTTCCTTTTCGTTTGATGCATAGTTAAGTTGGGAGACATCTAGGGTTCTACTTTCATAGTAAATTACATGTAATTTCTTGTCCTTTCTTTGCCCAAAAACAGCACCAACAACGTAATAGCTAGAATCACACATAATTTCAAAAGGTTGGTTCCGATCTGGGGGTTGCATAATAGGTGTGGAAATCAATGCTTGTTTCAAGAGGTTAAATGCTTTAATACATTTTTTTGTCAAAAATGAATTCAACGTCTTTCATTAGAAGGCCAGTCAAAGGTTTGGTTATTTTAGAGAAGTCTTTGATAAAGCATCGGTAGAAACTGGCATGTCCAAGAAAGCGTCATACTTCAATAACAGTCTTAGGTAGTTTGAGGTTTTCTATAACCTCTATTTTGACTTTGTCAACCTCTATGCATTTTTCAGAGACAATGTGCCCTAATACTATACCTTCGGTAACCATAAAATGGCATTTTTCCCAGTTTAACACAAGGTTTACTTCCACGCACCTTTCTAGAATTTTCTCAAGGTTAGCAAGACAATTTTCAAAGCTGAATCCGCATACCGAGAAATCATCCATAAAAACTTCCATAATCTCATCGAGGAATTTTGCGAATATTGACATCATACAGCGTTGGAAGGTAGTTGGGGCATTGCAAAGTCCGAATGGAATTCGTCTATAGGAAAATGTTCCATAAGGGCATGTAAAGGTTGTCTTCTCTTGGTCTTCGGGGTGAATAGGAATTTGGAAAGATCCCGAGTATCCATCTAGATAGCAAAAGAAAGAGTGTCTAGCTAGACGTTCAAGAATTTGATCTATGAATTGAAGAGGGAAATGATCCTTCCTAGTTACCTTATTTAGTTTTCTGTAATCGATACATATACGCCAACCGTTTTCTACACGCTTGGCTACATGCTCTCCTTTCTCGTTTTGCACAACTGTGACACCTCCTTTCTTAGACACCACATGTATAGGGCTTACCCACTTACTATCTGAAATTTGATAAATTATACTAGCCTCTAGTAATTTTAGTACTTCTTTCTTAACCACGTCGCTCAATAGGGTTTATACTTCTTTGATGCTCTCTGGAGGGTTTAGACTCTTCATCTAGAAAAATCCGGTGCATGCACACAGATGGGCTTATCCCTTTGAGATCAAATATGTTATATCTTAAAGTGGAGGGCGACATTCGCAAAACATCCAAGAGTTGATTCTTTTCATCTCTATTTAAGGTTGCATTGGCTATAACTGAACAATTTATTCCTTCATCTAAAAACTCGTATCTTAAATTCTTGGGTAGTTCCTTAAGTTCTATAGATGGTTTATTAGGACTTGGCCTATGGTCTGGGGTAAGTGCTAAGCATTCATTAAGGATGTCATCGATGTACGGTTCCAATAATTTTTCAAATTTGTTGTCCTCTCTTATGGGGTTTAAGGGTAATTTAATTGTTTCGGGAGGTTCTTCTTGGTCTAGCTCTCTTATGCATTCATCAATGATATAGATGGAATAAAACGAGTCTTTTATGACTAGTGCCATTAGAAATTTGGAAAATATAAATTCTATCTTTTCATCACCTACTTCAAAGGTCAACTTTCCTCTTTTAACATCTATTATGGCTCCAGCTGTTGATAAGAATGGTCTACCTAAGAGGATTGGGATTTTGTCGTCTTCTTTAATGTCCATGACCATAAAATTTGTCGGGATATAAAGTTGGTCGATTCTAACTTGAATTTCTTCTAATATGCCTATTTGATATTTAATGTATCTATTGGCTAATTGAAGAGACATCTTAATTGGTTACAATTCTCCCAGGTTTAATCTTTTACAAACTGCTAAAGGCGTTAAGCTAACACTAGCTCCCAAGTCTAGAAATGCTTTGTCAATGACATGATTCCCTAAAATACAAGGTATGGAAAAACTTCTGGGATCTTTCTCTTTCGTAGAAAGTTTATTTTCAGCAATGAAGTTGCATTCTAAGGGTTTGGGATCATCAAGCCTACGTTTGTTGGTTAAGATGTCTTTAAGGAATTTAGCATAAGATGGTATTTGGGTGATGGCTTCGGTGAATGGAATATCTACATGCCGTTTTTCGATCACCTTTATGAACTTTTTATATTGATTATTAATTTTGGTTTGTTTAAGCCTTTGCAGATATGGAATCAGTGGTTTATAAGGAGGGGGTGGAACATAAACTTTATCTTTGACTTCTCCCTTATCTTTCGCTTCTTGGTCAGTTTGTTTCTCAGGTTCTACTAGTTCCTCTACTTAGTCTGTAGACACAACATTTTTCTGAGAAGTATCTGACTCACTCAATGTTGGATTTACAGGTTCTTCATAAGTGGTCCCGCTTCATAGGGTAATAGTATTAGCTTTCCCTCTGGGGTTGGGTTGAGGTTGCCCAAGAAATTTCCCTCCAAGTGTGGCTTTGGGGGCTTGTTGTTATGCTACTTGTGAGATTTGGGTTTCAAGCATCTTATTGTGATTGATTATTGAATCAACCTTAGTGCCTAATTGTGTAATTAGTTCATTTACATGAATGTTCTGGTTCATGAATTCTTTGTTTTGCTGAGTTTGGGCCAAAATGAAGTTATCTATGATTTTCTCAAGGTTTGGCTTTGAAGGAACAACCTGCATAGGTTGGATTGGTCTTTGAGCTTGAAAACCTGGTGGCCTTTGAGGTGTAGAGCTCTGAATAGGGTTATTATTTTTATAGGAGAAGTTTGGGTGATTCCTCCATCCAGGGTTGTAAGTGTTTGAAAACGAGTTTCCTTAGGCATAATTGACCTGGTCTGTGTTTGATTAAGATAATAGATTGCATTCCGTCGCAAGGTGTCCTTTGGTTCCTCAGATTTCACATTCCGGGTGGGCTGCAGCTACGACAGTTGTGGGATTTGTAGACATGTGTTCAACTTTCAAGGCTAGAGCATCCATTTTAGCTTTCATCATGTCCATACAATTCACCTCATGTATTCCTCATTAGTCTCCTTTTCTCTCAACTGATGCTCGTCCTGTCTCCCATTGGTAATAGTATTATGCCATATCTTCAATGAGAGTGCAAGCTTCGCGGTTAGGTTTGTTCATCAATGCACTACCGACGGCAGCGTCAATGGTCATCTTTGTGTTATAGTGAAGTCCATTATAGAAGGTGTGAACAATCAACAATTGTTCTAGGCCATTGTGTGGACAAGCTCTTAATAGTTCTTTATATCATTCCCAAGCTTCAAAAAGTGATTCACCCTGATTTTGAGTGAATCTGGTTATTTAGTTTCGTAGAACAACAGTCTTGCTTGGGGGAAATATCTAGAAAGAAATACTCTCCTGAGGTCTTTCCAAGTTGTTATTGAGTTGGATAGAAGGTAATATAAGCAAGATCATGCTCTATCTCTGAGGGAAAAGGGGAATAGTCTTAGACGTATCGCCTCAGGAGAAGCACCGTTGGTCTTGAAAGTATTAGCTAATTGGTTAAAAACCTTTAAATGTTGATTCGGGTTCTATGTAGAGAGACCTGCAAATTGGTTTTGTTGTACTAGTTATAATAAAGAGGGTTTTAGTTCAAAATTATTAGCAGGAATAATCGAACTCAGTTCTTTGGAATAAGAGACGTGTGCGAGGGTATCATTTAGTTTCTGCTATTGGATATACTAAACTTCCAATATTGCGAGTTTTTCGCATTTACTAGTTAACAGGGCCTTAGTCTAGACGGTGTAACAACAGGGTACAAAATTTGACGTAGTTGGTCCCTAAAAACTGCGTCAAAAACTTGATTGGGTTCTATCCACAAGTATACAGAATATGTCAAAGTAATGTAAAAGATTATCGTTCCCATAGAGACCAATTGTCAATCTGTCAATTACTATTGTTACGGTGTTTATCTAAGGCAAATCAAATAAGTATTTTGAGTGCACATGAAAATAAATAATGAAGAAAATAAATTCAAATAAAATGCAGGCTTGAATCTAATTCGCATCAGTCAGGCAATACTCCAATTGTTTCTAAATAGAACTGCTTATGGGGAAATATTTTCTACTTTGAGATGAATCAATTTAATAGGAACTGTCGCTTTCACATATTAAGAATCGAGTTTACTCTCTAATTAATGCCTTCCATTGTCACTTATGAAAGGTTCTTATCGTGTTAAAGTAGTAAACCTATTTTTAAGAAATTAAACTTTTGACTTAGTTGAAAAGTGATTTTAATTTGGATTGTTTAACTTAAAAGGAGTTCATGTCTTTCACTCAAGGAACCAGATTTTAAACCCATAAACGCATCTGAAAATAGTTTCAAAATCGTCTTCTAATAGTGTTAAAAACTCCTAATCAACCAGACAAAGTGCTTCCCGTATTTTTGACCATTTAAAACTAACCAAGTTTATCTTTAAGATTAAAACGTCTTTCAATCTTACCAAACTATATATCGGATCTACTTTCATAGTTATCGATCAAACTAAATGGTGAAAACTTGTATTAAAATCAAAATAGTGCCCTAAAGCATTTCTACAGATACAACATTTGGAGTACCATCATAGCGACGATCCTTACATTCTAGCCTTTAAAGTTTTAGCCAGACATGAAAACAGATATCAACAAAGCGGAATAAATCATTTTGAAAAATAAATGCTAGGTGTGCGGATGGTTTTCAAATGTAGACACTGGTAAAGAAAATGATTTGAAGATAAAGGTTTTTGTAAAACTTAACAAGCAAGTAAAGCGTGCAAGACAATAAACAAGTAGACAAAGAAAAAGAAAGGAAATAAATAAAGTAAAGCAAGTACAAAGTAAAAAAAATGCAAATGTGAAAACTTGAATAAGAAACCTGCTCCAAATCAGAGACTTTAATCTGGTACAACTGGAAAGTAGAAGAAAATCTGGTACACGTGAAAGTAAACTTGACTGGAAAGTAAAATGGATGCAAGATTACGAGTACAGTGCTCCAACCTAACTACAACAAATAACACTTCTAATGTCGTATGTGAAAAGCGTTGTACGTCGCCAACAAAAGTGAGATAAATAAGGTCGTCATGAAAAGTATACATTTAACACATCGGTGATTCTCGTAAGAATAAGATTTGGTTATGCAATATTATCTCTGAGTTTTGATGATAACAAATGAGTATGATTGTATGAACAATTTTGTTGTACTAATGTTTTTTATTGTTGAGTACTTAACAAATAGGTTTTCTTCTGAGGGAAGGCGTGGCCAAGACATTAGAAGAGAATTAATTCCTCTTCTATGCTACACAAGTTTTGTTGAACAGTAGCAAGACACTCCAGAAAGCTCTGAAGTTAAGCCCTGATATCTGACTAAAGAAAATAGTCAGAAGATCTGAAGACAGAAGTTTTAAGTTACGTCCAGATGTTGAAGACTCAAGCTTCTAAAGACAGCGTGTTCTAAGGAAAGAGCCAGAAGATCTGAAGACAGAAGTTGTCACTTAAGTCCATATGATAAAGACTCATGTTTCTAAAAGATAGTGCGTTTCAAATAAAAAAAGTTAGAAGATCTGAAGACAAAGTTTCTAACTGAAGTCCAGATGTTGAAGACTTTGTGTTTCTAATAACAAGGTTCTGAAGAAAAGGATTCTTAAAGAACCAAGTGCTAAAGATTCTAAAGATAGAAGGTCTGAAGATTTAAAATACTTGAAGTTCTAAAGGTCCAAGGTTATCTATAACAGGTTCTCAAGACCAAGTGCTGAAGACTCTAAAGACGTAACTCTTAAGACTCCGAAGACTTGAAGCTCTTCTGATCCAAAGGTTCACTACAACAGGTTCTCAAGACCAAGTGTTGAAGACTCTGAAGACGCAGTTCTGAAGGCTCTGAAGACCTTATGTTATGTTCCCACTTTTATCCTCATGCTCGCAGAATCCTCTGAAGTGCAGAAGGAAAGAATATAATGTTAACATGGTACAATAGTACACAGTACTAAAAAGCTTTATGCCACTACCTCTCCACTAACTTAAAGTGTGGAAGAGATAAGAACGTAGCAGTACTATTTGTAATAGATCTTTCTCAAATAGCCAACTACTTTATTTTACTTGGCTATATAAGAAAAGAATCGTATGTTTAAACCAGTTAATGAGCTTGTTGCATGTTGGTTGCCTGTTTGCTAAAAACTACAAGTTGCAAGTCGCAAGTTATTGATGTTCAATGTTAAAAAGGAAAGTTGTCATTATTAGAACATAACCAAAAAGATATCATCTACTATAACAACAACAAGAATTCTACAAGATGTTATTCAATCTACAAATCATATACATCTTGGCAGAATCATGAAAAAACAAGGACTTGTTGCTCATATCTTTCTTAATGAAGAAAGGAGATGAAAATGAAGAATTCTACAATATGTTATTTAATCATATACATCTTGACAAAATTATGAAGAAGTGAGGAGTTATTGCTCATAGCTTGCTCAACGATGAAGATGAAGACAAGAAGACTACAAGATGTTGCACTTAATTTAGATTTTATTCATCCTTGTAGAAATATGTAAAACACAAAAGTTGTTGCTCAGATTGTGTTATTGCTTAAGATCATCATGTAAATTGTTTGTACACAAGAGTTGTTACTCAGGATTGTGTAAAACAATATATACTTAAATTAGGAGTAATCTGCTTGATAAGAAGCACTCATGTAATCTCCATAAAAACAATTCTATTTAGAATTGGTTTGTTCCTCAAGTGATCGAGTGAAGATCAGAAGGCTTGAGAAGACTTTGCATGTGCCCTTCGTAGATGAAATCCTGGTAGTGGATTCTATTGGGTCAATGGTAGTCATATCTCAAAGGGGACTGAGTGAAGGTACCCCTTTTGAGATCACTGATGTATATCATTGGAAGGAAATCCTGGTAGGAGATTCTGGTGAATCGGATTCTATTGGGTTAATGAATGTTATATCCAGTATGGATCTCTGAACGCGTCATTAGATGTTAGTCACTGGCGGTTGTTCATGAGATTGTAATCAGATTGATTATAGTGGATTAAGTCCTTGAGTTCAAGGAGAAATCACATCGAAAGGGTGGACTGGAGTAGATTGGCGATTTCTCAAGTGAACCGGGATATATCGTGTGTTCTTTACTTTTGCTTATGCTTTAGAGTTTATGTTTTCTTAACTTAATTAGAAGAATTGTTCAGCGAATAATGCTTAGAAGAGAAAGTTTTACAAGAAAGGAAAACTCAATTCAAACCCCCCTTTCTTGCGTTTTCTTCACACCTTCATTTCTAAAACCGACATGAATATTTACTTCAAAACCATTTAGTACACGAGTTCGAACCTCAGGTGCCGCACTTTTATAATATTCCAAACTAGCGTATCTTTTATCTCGGTTTCTCCAAAAATCGAGGGGTATATAAGATTTTTTTTTTAATTGTTACATTTACATTCTTTATTCAGAATATCACATTATTTATGTTTACCTAGAAAATTATATTGTTACTCAAAAAATATAGATAAAAGTCAAACTCCATAGGGTGGTTCAAGATAAAAATCAAATTCCCTAAGGTATCCCTCTCAAGATGTAGATTCTTAGGGAACATATTCTGTTAGATCTTACATGCAATGGTTTTTGATGAAAAAAAGGTAAGCTAATTAATATTTGAGAAAACAATAATCTAAAAATCAAATAATGAAAAGTTAAGAAAACAAACGTTGAACCCAGATAATTTTCTGCGCTTGCAATCCATCGTAGAGAACTTTTCCAAGCGTTCTTAGGTTTCAAGCGCTTCATATGTTTCATTTTAGTTAGATTTCCTATCGTAATACAAAGTATATAGTGGATGTCCATTAGGTTTCACGCGAATCACTAAAGGCGGATTCTTGAGCATTGATAACCTTTAAATGGACGACATATTTTTGTTTAAGGCCATTGAAAATAGTGAAAAATAACACTTAACTATCATCTCGGTTTTGGAATATTGTTCTGCCTAACTAAACTAAAACAATCCCATCTTTGAAGACAAACTCATCCAAAGGTGTTTCTATATCTTCTACTTCTGTAAAATCACGATCTGGACCATTTTGTGGGTGTGATGGTCGTATGGTTTCGTACCAATGCAAGAAGGGACAAAATCAAGGAAGAATTTTTGTGAGATGTCCATTTTGGAGGAGTGAAGAGACATGTAATATGTTCATATGGGATGAAGACATGGTGGAAAAAGGTGGAAATGAAGATGGGAGCATGATGAAGTCAGAGGTAGAAGCTATGGGTTATTTGAAGGTTATGTATGAAGATTCAAAGAAGAAGAACAAGACACTAAAGAACAAATTGAAATCATAATAACTTTTATGGAAATTTGAAGATGTTATATTTTGTTATCTTCTTTATGTTTAATGTTTACTTTGTCATGAAATGTAATAGATGAAGTGGGGTTTGAATTTCATTGTTAACGTCATGTGAAAACTGTAGAACCAAACAAATCTATGTATTAAATAAATGGAATTAAATATCCTATCGGTTTTGGAATAAAACCGAAGGGTTAGTTCAACTAACCCCTAGGATTTTCAAATAAACTGAGGGGTTATATTAATTTTTTTTAATGGTTACATTGTTTATTGAGAATGTTAAAAATACAGAATGTCCAAGTCCCATGCAAGATGCTAGGGATCCAAGATTGGTTGTTGTGCTATCATTATCATTGCATCCAAGATTGATGGTTTCGTTATCATTATCACTACCTTCACTAGCATAGACAGTGAGTTTGAATGCTTCAAACTTCTAATAAGGTGTCTGTTTCAAAAGTTGGAAAATGTTTTTCTGCACTTGCAATCCGTCAGTAACGACGAACATATCATAGTTGTTCAAAAACTTCAACAACAATAACAACAACAACAACACCATTGTTTGAGATGGATCGTAAAATCTAAAAACATGTTTTGCTCAAGGTAGAAGAACATTTTTTTCAGTTTTGCAATCCATCCCAAAAAAATGGGGGGCGGCTACAAATAAGATAACATTAGGGTTAAATCTGTTCAACGAGTGTTTTTGTAGTCAAATCAGATTATTTATCCCTTGGTTTATTAAAGAAACCGAAGGGTTAGATCATTTATTTTACACTTTTTTAAAAATAGAAACATAAAGTGTCGTAGCTGGGATTCGAAGCTTGTCCATAATGGTATCTCACCGCGGTTTTCTAGATAATTGAGGGCTCAAGTTGTTTTTTTAAGTAATTATATGGGGTGTGTTGGTGAGAAACCTTGGTTTTTTTCTGGTTGACGTGAAAACTTCATCATGAAAAGCATTATTTGTTGTAGTGTGCAAGGCAAAGTACCTGAAAATAGGGAAGAAGGAAAACATAACACAAGAAAATAACAATAAAACTCTACTAAACATGTGCAATCCGAGTCAAATACGTTGTGTGTTTTAGTGTTATCAACATAATTCAGAAGTGAAGAGATATCTCATGATGATATAACTACCTCCTACAGAGAACTATGCAACAAAAGTGGTAAACTCTATCAAATATGAGTAAAACATAGGATAATCATAACTAAACTCCAGGCTGAGAAGGATGAATACCTAGATGATAAATTCTGAACTCCAAAATAAAGAGACCTTATTGACATTTAAACTTGATAATTTGATCAAAGGTTTTAGGATGTTGAACAATGGATCTGATGTGCTAAATGATATTTGTGATACGGTGGCAGAACCGACGGTTAATACTGGTTTGCGTTTTGTATTCGCAAATGTGCGGTAAGTAAGAGTCGCCACCGACTTTTATTTCATCCAATCATGGAAAAGGAAAAAGAACAGAAAAAACCTTTTTTCGAGATTTCTGAGTACGGGGGGTAGATTATAGAAAGGGAAGTTGTTAGCACCCTTTTTATCCATGGTTTTCCATGGGCTCTTAGGTACTTGCTCATCTTTTTAAAATTACTTGTGTATGTGCTTGTTTGAAAAATGTTTTACTTTGTGATAACCCTTGTATCACTCCTCAAGGGTGTGACGAAGTTTGTTTTTGAAAATTATTTTGAGAAGTGTTTGTGTGAAAAGTTTTGTTGAGCAAGTACTTAAGATTCTACCTACTCGAAAAAAGGTTGTTTGTACTCATTTCCTTTAGACAACGCTATCCTACTGTGGTACGGTGGGAGAACTGACTTGAAGGTTTTTCATTTTATCGCAAATGTTGCAGTTAGCAAAAGTCGCCACCAACTTTTATTTTATCCAAAAGGAAAGGTAAAAAAGCATAAGAAAGACCTTTGAGATTGTTTCTTGAGTTCGGGGGGTAGATTATGAAAAGGGAAGGTATTAGCACCGTTTTCATCCATGGTTTTCCATGGGCTCTTAGTTACTTGTTAGATCACTTGCTTTTGTTTGAAATTGTGCTTTGTGTGGTTTTGAAAGTATTTTGTAAAAGAGGCCATTGTTTAGGCAATCTTTGTAATGATTCTCGTTTGTAAGAATGTATACAAAGATGTTTGTCTTTTAGAAAATAGCAAGGATATTTGTTTTAAATAGAGCAAGTAACTAAAAGTAATCTACCTACTCAAATGTCTTTCTTGTTCATTTTCTTTTCCTTTGATATTGTTGTCTTACCATTTATTTGGTAAGCAACCCTATCTTTGGATGTAAACGGGACGGGCGTGGGTCATCGGATAACCATGATTAGCAATGTTGCAAAGTATCTTAGCATTTTGAGGGACTAAGATCATTTTTGTAAGTAAACTTTGAATAGCATCATCGAGGGACTATGATCTTGTTTTTGTTTGTTTGTTTTGCTAAGATACCTTACATGCGTAATATGGCCATTTTGTTCAAGGCAACCAAGTGGAGTAACCCTAGGGGTGTTTGTGTGCAAGTGTGTCATTTTGATGCTTGATTTTATGTTGAATTATGGTTTTCTATTTTATTGGTTTTATCTTGTCATACAAACCCTAATTATTAACATGTCATATATAAAGCGATAAATTGTGGAAAGTAAATATCCTACGCTATTACAATCATTTGGGGATGGGGTGTACAAATTTACAAATGGGGATTGCAAGAAATTAAAGTCCTAATTATCTATTACAACCATATTGAATAGCCATGAAGAAAATATATGAAGCATGTAAAAATAAAGAAAAATGAAAGGAAAAGAAAACATTTTGGATCATTATGTATCGACACATGCCGTAAAATCAAGCTTCTCGAATGCACTTTTGTTTTGATGAAGACAAATCATGACTGATAAAGAAGGACAAATTATTGATCAAGCTAAAAGCCTCTTTGGATTAAGTCTTTGGTTCAAGCCCTTCGCAAATTTCAAGGTATAATGATAATACTTACCTTGAACTTAAGATATAGATGCTCAATGGTCAAAAAGAAAACATTTTATATTGTACAACTCTTTATTCAAGTTTTTTCAAAGCAAAAATTCAATTTTTATTTAAGTGCAATCGATTTGCATGTTAGTACAATCGATTGCATGCTTCAGTTTTTAAAAAACTTGGCTACTGACTTCCAGTGCAATCGATTTGCATAGTTGTGCAATCGATTGCACACTCAAAATATTTGGAAATCTGGCTACTGGAACCCCGTGCAATCGATTTTCATGGTTGTGAAATCGATTGCACACTCAAAATATTTGGAAATCTGGCTACTGGAACCCCGTGCAATCAATTTGCATGAAGGGTGCAATCGATTTCCTGCTGTATGGTTTTAAAAAATAACTGCCTTACACCTGCCTGTTCATGATACTATTTCATGGAAAACTTTTCACTCAATCTTGGCAATTGTTCATGATTTTTTTACAAACCTTTTCTTCAAAGGTCACTGCATTTTAGCCTAAAAAATGAACCAAATGATGATGATTGAAATGAAGAGTTTAAAGTTAAGGAGACTTACCTTGCAGCTAGAATTTATGTTTTGAGCTTGAGGTGTTGCCTTGTGGACTGTTATGACCTTTTTCAGTTATGAGATTTTTTTGAGAGTTTGTCAACAAAACTTCTGGTTTTCTTTCTCCATTTTTCCCTCCTCTCCCCTCCTCTCCCTTTTTTTTGCAAATGCTCCTTCTATTTATAGGAAAAGGACTTGTGAACAAAGGCTGAATAGGTTTACAAGACAACATGTTATGGTTTGGTTGGGATGTAAGTATCAAACTATGCCAAGTACTCCATGGTTACAAGATGAAGTACCAAAGTTGATGGTTTAGAGGGGTTGATTTCCATGTTTTATGGTGGATTAAAATCAGAAACAAACAAAGTATGGGCTCAAGACAAGTTTCGTACAAAAATCTTGCTTTTCAAGAATAACAATGGTCCCTTTATGCCATAAATGGAAAGATCCTTTGGACAATGGCTTAAACACTTGGGTAATAGTTCAAAAGTGGGTGTATATGTAGAGATTTGCAAGCAAGAAGGCCTGCAACATAAGATTATGCAGCATAGCATAAGGGTTTTGTTGTGTGTTCTTCAATAGAATGACTTAAAAATCAAGGGTGGATGCCCAACTTCATGCCCTTGAATCTCCTAGCTCAAGTATGATAAATTCATGCTCTTGGATGTTTTGGAAAGCTTGAAACATCCTCTATAACTTTCATGTTGACCACTTTTGTTAAATCAAACTGGAACTTTATGGAAATTGGCCAAGAAGTTAGGATAAAAACTTGTCCAAACCTGCTGAAAAATTCTCTAAGTGTTTATTCAAAAAGGCCATGACTTCATGAATTTATAACTCAAAATCCAAAAATTTCTAGAAAAAGTCCTGCTCTACAATGTTTTATATCTCATTGAGATCTATAACTTTTATGTTGAAGGTTTTTCTTGAATCATCTTGCATCATGGCGAAAAATTGGCATGAAGTGGTGAAATTATCATGTGTAAGAACACTTAGAAAATTTCTAAGTCTTGGAAATCTTGACTTTTCAAGTTGACTTTTGACTTTCTTAACTTCTTGATGATCAAGCTTGATATTTTTCAATGTATTCATGAATTGTAATATTTGAAACTTAATGTTGACCAAAAAGTCAAAGTTTGACTTATGGTGATACAATTGACTTTTTCACCAATACGATTGATTTTAGGCCATCTGATTAATTGACTGAGCCAAAATGTGATCCAAAACCTGAAACTTAATTTTTAGACATCAGTGCTTGAGGAGATGTCTTAAGCTGATTAACCTTAGTGTAGTCTTGAACCAAAGGAGATCTTGTGAGATATTAGTTGAGAAATGAGAGGGCAAATTTTGGGGTACAACAGCTGCCCCTGTTCAATCTTCTTAAGCCCGAAGAGTTAGATTGGCGAGTTTTGTCATTCGTGATCTGAAGGTGAAAGATGATTGGACACTAGAGTGTCCAGAAATTTGCACTTGGTGATGTGATGGTAGAGGGAATGGGCTTAAAGATGCCATTTGAAGGGATGATAGAGAGTTGTTGGAGATGGGCTTGTAGATGCCATCTAGAAATGATTGCTGAATTGTATCTGTAAGCTGAAACTGAGTGAGTATCAGAATGGCGTCCGTGTTTAGAGTGTATCTGAGCTGTATCTGGAGCTTGAATCTAAATGAATGTTAGAAAGGCATCCATGTTTGGAGCGTATATGAACTATATCTGAAAGTTGAATCTGAATGAGTATCAGAATGGCATCCGTGTTTGGAGCGTATCTAAACGATATCTTGAAAGTTGAATCTAAATGAGTATAAGAATGGAATCCGTGTCTGGAGCGTATGTGAATTGTATCTTGAATGTTGAATCTGAATGAGTATCAGAATGGCATCCGTGTCTGGAGCGTATCGGAACTGTATCTGAAAGATGAATCTGAATGAGTATCAGAATGGCATCCGTGTTTGGAGCATATCTGAATTGTATTTGAAAGTTGAATATGAATGAGTATCAGAATGGCATCCGTGTCTGGAGCGTATCTAAACAGTATCTTGAAAGTTGAATCTGAATAAGTATCAGAATGGCATCCGTGTCTGGAGCGTATCTGACCTGTATCTTGAAAGTTGAATCTGAATGAGTATCAGAATGGCATTCGTGTCTGGAGCATATCTGAACTGTATCTTGAAAGTTGAATATGAATGTGTATCAGAATGGCATCCGTGTCTGGAGCGTATCTGAACTGTATCTTGAAAGTTGAATCTGAATGAGTATCAGAATGGCATCCGTGTCTGGAGCGTATCTGAACTGTGTCTGAAATCTTTGAACATTGTTAATGGTAACTGTTAATCTTATCCTGAAAAGGGTAAAATGTTAGCTAAAATTCAAAGTCATGTTACATGCAATGTATGATGTAATGTATTTACTTTATCAATGTTCATGATTCATGGGTGTAATGTATGCGTATGTCAGTTGATCTGTTGCATTGCTGTTGGATTGAGGAAAATAAATCCCTGAATGCTGCTGAGGATATGTGAGTCTTCCTGTCTTGAAGTTGAAGTATTGATGGATTTCTGCCGAGAGAAATAAATTCTGTTGAAAGGGAAATTGCATGTATTGTTTGTAAAATCTGTTGGGGAGTCCCGAGAAATTTGACAACTTCTACTGGGGATCAACAATTTGAAATTGTGTTCCGCTGGGGATTTAAATGACGTACTGCAGGGAATTACTTATGGAATAGCCTAGAGATATTTTCCTATCCTTTCAACGTATCAGTAATTGTCTTTCTCATTTTGTTTATTTGTAAACAATAATTATGTTCAGATGCATATGTTCAACAAGGAATCATTGGACGTTTTTGTAAACAAAACACAAGCGTAAAGAAAAAGAAAAATAGTTTTTGCACTTTCAAAGGGATATCTTCGTATTGATTTTGAGTAAATATTTTTCTACAAAGGGGACAAACATTCTAGTAAGAGAATGATGTCGTAAAACAAGAAAAATTTGATACAAAGAAAGATAACTATGTGTAATAATCCCATGGGGTTCCCATTAGGCTATAGCCTTCGTATCTCTGAGCATTTTGTCTATTTGTCTCATCCGAAGATGACTGAATTGATCAGAACCTCTGAGTTTGTCAGTGGAAGCCAAAGATTGTTTGTAAGGTGATCTGACGGGACATAGTCGTATGCCTTAATTCCCTAACTTTTTCCTGGACCACCTTTTCGGGTTTTAAGTCCACCGGGAAACCCTTTTTTGCCCAAGTCGCCCTTTCGGGTTTTCAACTTGCTAGGTGTACAAATTTTTTGTTTTATCCCTAACTTTTGCCCGAACCTTTTTGGTTCGCCGGGATTCCCTTGTTTTGCCTAGGTATGTCAACCTAGCGGGTCTCTTATGCGTAGTATCTTTTGACTATGTCCGCGTTTATAGGGTGCGGCAAGTCGTCTCCGTCCATGGTGGTCAAGATCATTGCCCCACCAGAGAAGATGTTTTTGATTACAAATGGTCCTTCATAGGTAGGAGTCCATTTGCCCCTGGGATCACTTTGTGGCAATATGATGCGTTTGATCACTAGATCCCCCATTTGATACACTTGACGTCTGACTTTCTTGTTGAAAGCCTTGATCATCCGTTTTTGATACATTTGACCATGGAAAATAGCAATAAGTCTCTTCTCATCAATCAAGTTCAGTTGATCAAGTTGAGTCTGGATCCAATCGTCTTCATTAAAACCTGTATCCTTCATAATTCTCAGAGAGGGGATCTGAACCTCGATAGGCAAGACAGCTTCCATGCCGTATACCAAAGAATAGGGTGTTGCCCCGGTTGATGTGCGAGCCGTGGTACGATACCCGTGGAGAGCGAATGGTAGCATCTCATGCCAGTCTTTGTATGTGACTGTCATTTTCTGTATGATCTTTTTAATGTTTTTATTTGCAGCTTCGACATCACCAGTCATCTTTGGCTGATAGAGAGAAGAATTGTGATGCTGAATCTTGAATTGCTTGCACAATGCGGTAATCATAGTGTTGTTGAGATTTGTACCATTGTCAGTGATGATCCTTTCCGGGATACCATACTGGAAATGGGATTTTTCTTGATGAAACGGACAACAACATTCTTGGTAACGAAGGCGAATGAGGTTGCTTCAACCCACTTTGTAAAATAGTCAATGGCCACTAGGATGAAGCGGTGTCCATTGGAAGTTGTCGGCTTGATTTCCCCGATCATATCAATCCCCCACATAGTAAAGGGCCAAGGAGCTGTCAAGACATTCATAGGAACTTGAGGTACATGCAACTTGTCAGTATAAATTTGACATTTATGGCAGGTTCGAGAGTGTTGATAGCAATCTGCTTCCATGGTAGACCAATAATAGCCTGCCCGTAGGATTTTCTTCGCCATCGTATGTCCACTAGAATGGGTGCCAAAAGCACCTTCATGCAATTCATCCATGATCCTTTCTGCTTCAACCTTATCCACGCACCGAAGTAACACAGAGTCATTATTGCGTTTGTATAGGATGTCGTTACTAAGGAAGAACTTAGAAGAGAATCTCCTTAAGAATTTTTTATCATTAATTGAAGCTCCTTCTGGATATTCTTGAGCCTCGAGATACCTCTTGACTTCATGAAACCAAGGCTGGTCCACTACTTCTTCAGTATTAATCTCGTGACAGTGTACTGGTTTATCCATTCGTTCGATAGTTATTTGGGGAGCCTCGTTATCCCATTTAAGTTTAAACATTGATGACATTGTGGTTAGTGCGTCTGCTAGCTGATTTTCTTCTCGCGGGAAATGCTTGAAGGTAATCCTCTCAAAATGTGGTAGCAATGTCAAAACATGTTCTTTGTAAGGGATAAGGTTTGGGTGTTTGGTGTCCCATTCCCCTTTGATCTGGCTGATAACCAAAGCTGAGTCTCCGAATACATCCAAATATTTGATTCCCAAGTTTATGGCAGCTTTGAGACTGAAGATGCATGCTTCGTAGTCCGCCATGTTGTTTGTACAATTAAAGCAGAGTCTTGCGGTAAAGGGAGTATGACACCCTTCCGGAGATATGAGTACAACACCGATACTATTGTCGAGTGCATTGGAGGCTCCATCAAAGAACAGGGTCCATCGGGATCCTTGTTCAGGTCCATCATATGGCCTGATTTCTTCACAGTTGTCTAATGTCATGATATCTTCGTCCAGGAATTCAAACTTCATGGACTGATAGTCTTCTACAGCTTGGTGAGCAAGGTGATCAGGTAGTACACTTCCCTTTATAGCTTTCTGGGTAGTATACTATATGTCGTACTCTGTTAGGATCATCTGCCATCTCGCTATTCTCCCAGAAAGAGCAGGCTTCTCGAAGATGTATTTTATCGAATCCATTTTAGATATCAACAAAGTAGTATGATTTAGCATATACTGTCTTAGCCGGCGAGCAGCGCATGCCAGAGCGCAGGAATTTTTCTTGAGCATTGAATATCGGGTGTTAAAGTTGGTAAACTTTTTGTTCAGGTAGTAAATAGCGTGCTCTTTTCGTCCAGACTCGTCATGCTGCCCCAATACACACCCCATTGAGTTTTCTAAAACAGTCAGATACATGATCAACGGTCTTCCCTCGACTGGTGGCATCAATACAAGAGGTTCTTGTAAGTATTCTTTGATTTTGTCAAAAGTAACTTGGCATTCATCATTCCATTTGAATACTTGATCTTTCTTCAATAGTTTGAAGAGTGGCTCACAAGTAGCTGTCAGGTGAGAAATGAATCTGGCAATATAGTTCAAACGTCCCAAGAATCCTCTGACTTCCTTCTCAGTACAAGGAGAAGGAATCTCTTGTATTGCTTTAACTTTGGCAGGATCGAGCTTAATACCTTTGTTACTGACGACAAAGCCTAGGAGTTTACCGGATCGTACCCCAAATGTGCACTTGTTTGGATTCAACCTCAGCTTGTACTTCTTCAGTCTCTCAAACAGCTTTTGTAAGTGATCAAGATGCTCTTCTTCTATTTGTGTGATACGGTGGCAGGACCGACTGTTATATACTGGTTTGCGTTTTAAGTTTTGTGTTTGCAAAATGTCGCGGTAAGCAAGAGTCGCCACCGACTTTTATTTCATCCAACCGGAAAGGAAAAAAGTACAAAAAAAATCCTTTTTCGAGATATTTCTGAGTACGGGGGGTAAATTATAGAAAGGGAAGGTGTTAGCACCCTTCCTATCCATGGTTTTACATGGGCTCTTAGGTACTTGCTCATCTTTTTAAAATGCTTGTGTTTATGTGCTTTGTTTTGAAAAAATGTTTTACTTCGTGATAACCCTTGTATCAGTCCTCAAGAGTGTGACAAAGTTGTTTTGAAAACTTGTTTGGAAAGTATAAGTGTGAAACTTTTTGACTTGAGCAAGTACCTACTAGCATCTACCTACTCGAAAAAAGATTGTTTCTATTCTTGTTTCGTTTAGACAGTGCTATCCTACTATTGAGAAATAGGTAGCACCGTCGTTGGAGTTTGTAAGGGTCAATTCGAAAGGGACGTACGATCACTAAAGCAATGTTAGGGCACCTTAGTAATAACCCTAGAGTCTTAAGATCTTTCAAGGCAGCATTTTCGAGGCAACAGTCGAACAGGACAATTTGATCTTTTTAGACAGGAGGGTAACCACTAAGACACCATATGCTTAATGATTGTTTACAGAAGGCAACCGAAGTGAGAGTATACCCTAAGAGTGATATGTGCGAGTGATTTGTTTCAGCTTATTTATCTTTGCACATTAGGGTTTTCTAACTGTATTAATTTGTCATGAATTTTTGTCATACAATCCTACCAGCATACATCTAGACAGTAAGTATTCGCGGGAATTAAAAAATGCGAGAAAATAAATCTAAGCTATTACAAGACTTCGGGGAGGGGGGGTTAATTAAATAGCTAAAAACCCAGGGATTTAAACAGTAAATAAAAACCCTAAATTAACTATTACAAACCATGAACAGTTACAAAAATATTGGAAAAATAAATAATAAGCGCGCGGCGAATTAAATGCGCAACGATTAGGGTTTTGACCCTTTGACTAATCCTACTTGCGATTGATTAAAGAAAAATTAATTTTGTCATGTTTTTGTTATTTGAGAAAATAGGGAAATAATTGAATTGAAAAAGAAAATCCTAAGTTCTAATTAATTTTAAATTAAGAAAAAATAAATTAATTCTAAAAAACCTATTTTTGTATTTTTATTTTATTTGAGAAAGAAAGAAGAATTAAATCAAGAGTTAACCTAATTTTCTAATTGAATTTTAATTGTGAAAGAAATTAAAGTTGCCTAAATTAATTAAACTAATTAATTAAAAAAACAATTATTAAGAAAAATAAATCTTTTTGTTACTTTGATTGGTTGATTTAAAATAAAATAATTTTTGTGTTGATTTAAAAGAAATAGAATAATTAAAGAACAAGAAATTAAAGAAAAATAATAGTAATAACCAAATGGGCTTGCTGTCAGCAGATCTGGCTGGGTAAGGATCCAGAAGATGATGACCCTCAGAAGGTGAGGCGCGCTGGATCTGGTTCTGGCTGATGCATCCAGAAGATGATGACCCTCAGAAGATGGGGTGCACTGGATCTGGTCCTAGTTGGTGGATCCAGCAGATGATGGCCCTCAGAAGGTGTATGCGCACTGGATCAGGTTCTGGCTGGTGGATCCAGAAGGTGATGTCCCTCAGAAGATGAGGTGCTAGATCTGATGAAAATAATGGAGAAAATTCCAAAAGCTCACGCCTGGGATCAAACCCATAACAATGAGCTTTTGACTTCCTTCTTCTGACCAACTGCGCTAGGTGTTAATTTGTTAATATAATAAAAACAAACAGTATATTAGGAAAACAAGTTTCTGGCCAGAATAACGCGCCATAATTTAAACTAGCCAATCAAGTTGTGACACGCTGTTGTCTTCTTCCTTGGAACCTTCGTTTTAGACTCTGAACCTTTACCTACAGACATAGGCCTATTATTGAAACCCGTGTCATTCAAAAATCAAGCATACAAAATATAAATTCAATTGGGGACCATGGATCAACTGGGTTTGAAACTCTGATCATCATGGTACCCATTATCAGGCCTACTTTTGCTTGAAACCCAAAACCCCAAATTGGAGCACGAAAACCTAACAACGGAAAAAGCTTATTCCTGCACTGTAAATTAAATTAAACTATCCAAAAACATTGCAAACATAATAATGAACACAAATATGTAATTTAAACATGATAAAGATGCAAGAATTGCAGTAATCGAATCTGGATAATTATGCAAACCGTGAGAGTTATAAGGTGTGGTTCTGGATGTTCTGGCTCCTGCGAATGATTGGGAATGCCTCCTAAGATGCTAAGGAATTGGTTTCTGGCTTTGAAACTCCTTTATTAGCCCTCTATTCTAGAATTTGGACCTCACTCTCTTATCAAAATTTCTAAGTTTTTTTCTGGCAGTTTCACGCCTCCAACCCCTTGATTTTGATCTGTTCTTCTTCATTATATATCCCTCAATGAATTAGGGTTGCAAAACAGATTGATTCTTTAAGTTTTGATGAGATTTGATTTGATTTTCAATTTGTATGATATCTTTCCAAATTTGGCCTAATCATGCCATACTCGAGCCAATTAGCTTTAATATGATTTGATTCTGATATGCCAGCATTATGAGCTTGTGATTCTGTCCAAAAATCCAATCAAAACAAATCTTTGCTATTATTTACCAATTATTTGATTTAATTCAATTTTTAATAAATCAAAAATCAAAATAAAATAAATAAGGAAGAAAATAACATGTGAGTGAACATTTGGTTCGTGGACCACATTATATTTGAGGTGCAAGCATAAAAAGTTGGGCCCATTTAGCAAAAAATGCAAATTTGAGCACATTTGACTTTTGGCAATTTTGCAAAAATGGTCAACTTGGCCAATGCATAACTCTCTCAATTTTGACCCTATAGAGGTGCTCTTGGACTTTTAAAAATCTTAGGATGTCCTCTAAGCAACCCTTTTAGTCTCATCTCAATTGAGACATCCATGTTCATGTATGAAGCTTTAACCCAAAAGGTGTTTTTGTTGACTTTTCAAAACGACCTATAATGTCAAAATTCATATCTTTTTGTGAGTGTATGTTCTTAACTTTGGAGATGAATATGAATTGTAGGTAATTTCATCCTCTTCAAAATGGGCTTTGGATGGGTCGTTTCTGATAAAGCATAAGAAAGTTATGCTTGGTCAAAGTTGAGTTGACTTTTCCTGCAAAACCCCTAATTTAGCAATTTTTGGGTTTTGATGAATTGTGAGCAAATCCTTGAGAAATCATGATCAACCCTTTACCAAATGATGAATAATACTTAAAAATTAGGATGTTGATAAAAAATCTTGAAGTTTGACTGTATGTGGGCCACAGTTGAATTTTGACCTAGTATAGTTGATTTTCAGGCATTTGAGCAATTGACTGAGCAAACTTCTTCTGCAAGGCTTGAAACTTGACATGGATGATATTGAAAACATATTAGGACAATGATGAGCATTTGAGTCCTTTGTGTTTCACACATCTTGATGAAAATAGAAACCCTAATTTGAGGTATACTGTCTTAGGAGAGAGTTTGTCTGGTCAACTCTTGGACTTCCTTGAGCAATTTGGGGACCTCACATGCCATGTGTTGAGAAATATGGGAGGGAAAATTTTGGGGTACAACAACTGCCCCTGTTCAATCTTCTTAAACCTAAGGATGTAGATTGGCTCGTTTTCCTTTCGTGATCTGAAGGTGGAAGATGATTGAACACTAGAGTGCCCAGAAATTTGCACTCGCATGAAGTGACACTTGATTTGCGATATCGGGAATGGGCTTACAGATGCCATTTAGAAGTTGCTAGAGAATTGTCGGAGATGAGCTTAAAGATGCCATCCGAAGAAGTGTCGATCGCATAAGAGATTCCTTTGCGAGAACCCGTATACCTGTTGTTGAGGAGGACTTCGCTGGGGAATGCTGGTCTCTGTCTTGGGAGAAACATAGTTTTAGGAGCTTCAGTCGTCCATTACTCTACTGGGGAATAGCTCCGGTTTGGGGAGCGTAAGTGAACTGCGTGTCTGGTCGGGGTATATGCTGCACCGCGAATTTCTGGGGAAGTGTGAAATCAATTGTGTTTGATTGGGTCCCGGTCTTACAGCGTTGTGGACTATTGTCTAGGGATAAGAGGTAGAACCCAGATAGTAAGGTTATGAGAAGGAACCTGGATAGTAGGGTTACTTCGAGATGGAAGCCTGGATAGTAGGGCTTGAGAAGGAACCTGGATAGTAGGGTTACTTCGACATGAAAGCCTGGATAGTACGGCTTGAGAAGGAACCTGGATAGTAGGGTTACTTTAATATGAAAGCCTGGATGGTAGGGATGTGAGAAGGAACCTGGATAGTAGGGTTACTTCGATATGAAAGCCTGGATGGTAGGGCTTGAGAAGGAACCTGGATAGTATGGTTACTTCGATACGAAAGCCTGGATAGTAGGGTTGTGAGAAGGAACCTGGATAGTAGGGTTACTTCGATATGAAAGCCGGGATGGTAGGGCTGTGAGAAGGAACCTGGATAGTAGGGTTACTTCGATACAAAAGCCTGGATAGTAGGGCTATGAGAAGGAACCTGGATAGTAGGGTTACTTCGATATGAAATCCTGGATAGTAGGGATGCTTTGATATGAAAGCATGGATGGTAGGGATGCTTTTTCGTGACGATGATTATTCTGTCTAGCTTCGGGTGTTGATCATGGACCTACTGGAAATTGTTAATAATAACTATCTTTCCTGAATGAGATACGGGGTTAGTTATGTGCGATGCATGAGATGCATTGTATGATAGCGTTCTCAAAATAAATGAGACTATGTTATATGTAATGTATGTACATGCCATGATGTATAAACATGAAATGCTGACGTAATAATCTGAGTCCGGAAAAATAAATCCCTGACTGCTGTTTGGAGAGCATGAGAAATGGTATTCTTGACTGCTGTAAAAAACCATAGTTCTTCCACTTCTGTTGGGGATGGTGAACAAAGATAACTATGCTGGGGATTCCCATCCATTTGGCTGGTGAACATTCTACCAGAAGAGGCCCTGTCTAAGGATAACTCTGCGGGGAATAACTCTGTTGGAGAGGAGATACTCTGTTGATAGATCCGCTGACCTGGAGAGATAAAATCAGTTGGGGATGAACTTCCGTTGCTGGTGATAATGAATTCTGCTGGAGATTGAATTTCTGCTTGTGAGAGAAATAAACTCTGCTTGAGGAAAAATTTACTGACTCACGCGCGATTGTGAACCTCAGCTGGGGAGAGTTATGTCCTGTTTGAGAAAGCTAACATCACTGTCTTTGGATACTTTTTACTTTGTGGGGAGTGTATGCACCACTACTCATGTTCTCGAGCTAGCTCTATCCCAGTACTTGATGGGCATAGTAACTGTGAGGTTTGGGCACTTCTTGTTTTCCCTGTTCCTGGAATTACGAGTAATCGTCTTTTGTTTTTCATGTAAATTATTTATGGGCAACAATTATTTTCAAATGCATATATAAAAAATGAATCATTGGACGTTCTTTGCCAAACAAAACAGGAAAAAGAAAACAAATGGAAATTTCTTGTGAAAATGAATTGTATTGATTTTGAAGTTGGCCTGTAATAGGCGTTTTATACAAAGAGGATGACATCCTAGTAAGAAACGCCACCGAAAGATTACAATTTGTGTAAAAGAAAGAAAAACAACTATGTGAAACAATCCCATTGGGTTTCAACTCTGCTATTTCCTTTATATCTTCAAGCGTCTCATCACTTTGCTGCTTGGTCGAAGGTTGATCAGATTGATTGGCGCCGTCTGAGCTTGATAGTCGATACCGAAGTCTGGTTGCAAGATGATCAAAAAAGACATAGTGTTACGCTCCAATCCCTAATTTTTTCCCGAACTTCCCTTTTGGGTTTTCAATCCACCCTTTTGTTCCCAAGTCGCCTTTTCAGGTTTTCGACTTGCCGGGTGTATAGTTTTTTTTAATTTTCATCCCTTACTTTTGCCGGAACCCTTTTGGTTCGCCAGGAAGCCCTTATTTTTCCTAGGCCAGTCAACCTAGCGGGTCTTTGATTATGCGTAGTATCTTTTCACTATGTCTGTATTGACGGGGTGAGGAAGGTCGTCACCATCCATAGTGGTTAGAATCATAGCTCCTCCCGAGAAAATGTTCTTAACCACAAATGGCCCTTCGTATGTGGAGGTCCATTTGCCCATGGGATCACTTTTCGGTGGTATGATGCGTTTGATCACTAGATCCCCGACTTGATATTATTAACGTCTGAATTTCTTGTTAAAAGCCTTGATCATCCGCTTTTGATACGTCTGACCATGACAGATAGCAGTAAGTCTCTTTTTGTCGATTAGATTCAGCTGATCAAGTCGGGTTTGGATCTAGTCGTCTTCGTTCAAACCCACATCCTTTATAATCCTGATAGAGGGTATATGGACTTTGATAGGTAGAACCGCCTCCATGCCATACACCAAAGAGTAGGGTGTTTCCCCTGTCGACGTCCGTGATGAGGTACGGTACCCATGAAGAGCGAATGGTAACATCTCGTTCCATTCTTTGTATGTCACCGTCATCTTCTGCACAATCTTCTTGATGTTCTATTTAGCTGCTTCAACAACCCTATTCATCTTTGGTCGGTAGGGTGAAGAATTATGATGTTGTATCTTGAACTGTTTGCAGAGCTCGATGATCATTGTTTTATTGAGATTTGTACCATTGTCAGTAATAATTCTCTCTGGTACACCATATCGACAGATCAGATTGTGTTGGATGAACCGCGCCACGATGTTCTTGGTTACTGTAGCAAGGAAGCTGCCTCAACCCACTTCGTAAAGTAATCAATGGCTACCAGAATGAAGCGATGCACGTTAGACGTAGTAGGTCTGATCTCGCCGATCATGTCGATGCCCCACATTGCAAAGGGCCAAGGAGATGTCAAGACATTCAGGGGAACTGGAGGTACATGCACCTTATCAGCATAGACTTGGCACTTATGACAGGTTCGAAGTGCTGATAACAGTCGGCCTCCATAGTGGACCAGTAATATCCTGCTCGTAGGATTTTCTTTGCCATGGTATGTCCACTGGAATGAGTTCTGAAGGTACCTTCATGTAGCTCTGCCATGATCTTTTCTGCCTCGCTTTTGTCTACACACCGCAGTAAGGTTGAATCACGGTTACGCTTATAGAGGATTCCATTACTGATGAAGAACTTCACAGTGAACCTTTTCAAAAACTTACTATCATTAACAGATGCCCCCTCGGGGTATTCTTGAGCCTCAAGATACCTCTTTACCTCGTGAAACCAGTGTTTATCTGCTACCTCTTTAGTCTCAATGTCACAGCAATGTGCGGGTTCGTCCAACCTCTCAATGGTAATCTGGGGAGCTTCATTATCCCACCTGACTTTGAACATAGAGGACATGGTAGCTAGCGCATCTGCCAACTGGTTTTCTTCTCGAGGGAAATGTTTAAAGGTTATCTCCTCAAAGTGTGGGAGCAATGTCAATTCATACTCTTTGTAAGGAATAATATTCGGGTGCTTTGTATCCCACTCGCCTTTGATGTGACTTATCAGCAGAGTGGAATCTCCGAATACACTCAAGAACTTAATCCTTGGGTCAATAGCAGCTCGAAGACCCATGATATACACTTTATACTCCGCCATATTGTTGGTGCAGTTAAAACATAATCGGGCGGTGAATGGGGTATGACAACCCTCATGAGATATAATTACAACGCCAATGTTGTTACCCAATGCGTTCGAGGCTCCATCAAAATACATAGACCATCAGGATCCTTCCTCAGGTCCTTCATCCGGTCCAGGTTCTTCGCAGTCGGTTACCAATATGATATTCTCATTCGGGAACTCGAAATTCATGGACTGGTAGTCATCCACGGCTTGATGTGCCAAATGATCCTCCAATACACTTCCCTTGATTGCTTTTTGGGTTGTATATTGGATGTTGTACTCGGTTAAGATCATCTGCCATCTTGCTATACTTCCGGATAAGGCGGGCTTCTCGAAAATATACTTGGTCGGATCCATCTTTCATATCAACAAGGTAGTGTAAGTCAGCATATATTGTCTCAGTCGGCGAGCAGCCCATGCCAAAGCGCAACAAGTTTTCTCAAGCAATGAGTATCGGGTCTCACAGTCGGTAAACTTTTTGCTAAGGTAATAAATGGCGTGCTCTTTTCGACCAGACTCGTCATGCTGCCCCAGCACACACCCTAGTTGTCTAGCACTGTCAAGTATAATATCAAAGGTCTTCCTTCAATCGGAGGCATCAGAATTGGCGGTTCTTGAAGGTATTCCTTGATTCTTTCGAAAGTGATCTGACACTCATCATTCCACTTTACCACTTGATCTTTCTTCAGCTGCTTGAAGATTGGCTCACAAGAAGCAGTCAGATGTGAAATGAACCTGGCAATGTAATTTAGACGTCCCAAGAAACCTCTGACTTCTTTTTCTGTGCAGGGATTCAACATCTCTTGTATGGATTTTACCTTTGCAGGCTCCACCTGAATAACTTTGTCACTGACAATAAAACCCAGAAGCTTACCAGACCTTACCCCAAAGGTACACTTGTTCGGATTCAACCTCAGCTTGTACGTCTTCAACCTGTCAAACAGTTTCTGGAGATGATCAAGGTGCTCTTTCTCAGTCTAGGACCGGGCTATCATGTCATCAACATAAACCTCGATCTCGTGGTGAATCATATTGTGGAACAAAGCGACCATGGCGCGCTGATAAGTTGCCCCAACATTCTTCAACCTAAAAGTCATTACCTTATAACAGAAGGTGCCCCACTGTGTAACGAAGGTTGTATTCTCCATATCCTCATGAGCCATCTTGATCTGGTTGTAGCCAGAAAATCCATCCATGAAGGAGAAGATCTTGTGTTGCGCGATGTTGTCGACTAGAACATCAATGTGAGGAAGTGGGAAGTCATCCTTGGGGCTCGCCCTATTCAGATCTCTGTAGTCCACACACATTTGTACCTTACCGTCCTTCTTAGGTACCGGCACGACGTTGGCAACCCACTGCGGATAGGAAGTGACAGCTAAGAATCCTGCGTCGAACTGTTTCATGACCTCTGTCTTGATTTTCTATGACATTTCAGGGCGCATACGACAGACCTTCTGCTTTACCGGAGGGCAGTCTTCTTTAGTCGGCAGGCGATGTACCACAATATCAGTGTCCAAACCAGGCATGTCTTCATAGGACTAGGCGAAGATCTCAACATAGTCGTGTTGCATCTGTATTAACCGTTGTTTGACACTAGGCTCCAGATTTGCACCTATTTTGACCTCTTTCCAGTCTTCCTTTGTACCCAAATTCACTGACTCCACTGGCTCTTCATGAGGCTATATGGCCCTTTCCTCCTGTTGTAACAGTCTAGCAAGTTCTCCAGGCACCTCAAAATCAACATCACCTTCGTCCTCGGCTTGGTTGATCAGATTTTCAAAGTCATAACTGGCAGTAGCAGAGTTGTTATCCATGGGATCCAGAGTGGATATGGATCTGCAATATGATACGTGAGTGTGTGTAAGAGAATAGTTGTTTTGATAAAGTGGGAGACAGAAAAGAAAAACAAGGAGCGCAAAATTTGTAATGTAAGAAATGTCCAATTCTTTATTAATGATATATGAAATGACAAATAATAAGCCCTCACAAGCAAAGCCAAGGTACCTCGGGCAAGGCACCGGGCCGTAAAGTTTCAAACTGTCTATTACAAATCTTATAACAAAAGTCAATTACTGCGGAATAAAAGAAACATGTATGAAGTCCCTAGCCGTCCAGTTATTCAGTCCACCGTTGGTTGTTGGGTAGATCCAGCTATCGATGTCTGAATCTTCTTCACTATCCTCAATTACATTAACTCCCCGATTGCGGATGTGTAGAGGAGGTCTTCCAATCCGTGCACGCCTAACAACCCTTTGAGCCCTTGTAGTAAAGCCCAAACCAAATTTGTCAGTTTTGTGAGTGAAATCAGGGAGCCGACCCCAATTGGTACACTCACCTTCTTCAACTACAGCCCTGGCGTCCTTGAGAGAAGCCATCTTCAGCGGAGGTTTGTTGGTAGTAACTTCAGTTGATGCCAAAGTCTGAGGGACCTCTTCGAAGTTCTGACAAGGAGTTTCTATGAACTCCCCCGTCCATCTCTACATAACGGAAGGAATTGAGATGACTCACCATAGACTCTTCTTCACCTCGCATTGTGACAATTTTCCCCTTCATTGGATACTTCAGCATTTGATGGAGTGTGGAAGTAACTGCCCCAGCTTTATGGATCCAAGGACGACCCAGCAAGCAAGAATACGATGGCCTGATATCCATTACGTAGAAGGTGGACCCAAAGGTCTGAGAACCCACTTTGACAGGGATGTCCACCTCCCCGTGCACCATTCCCTTTGATGCGTCAAAAGCCCTTACCACAGTGTTACTAGGCTTCAGAGCCAAACCCTCACAATCCAAACGGTCCAACGCTTTCTTCGGAAGCACATTCAACGAAGACTCGGTGTCTACCAGTACATGAGCCATATTGGTGCCCGTGCACTCAATCGAGACGTGCGGAGAATAATTATGATTCCTCCCCTTAGCGGTCAGATCCGTATCTAAAAATCCTAGCCCATTGTCAGCAGTCAGGCTAGCCACAGAATCTTTGAACTGATCAGCTGAAGTTTCTTGCAGCACATGCGCAGTCTTGAGAAATGCAATCAAAGCCTTCGCATGGGCTTTAGAACACAACAAAAGAGACAACATGAAGATCTTTGACGGGGTCTGTCCCAGCTATTCGACCATATTGTAGTCGCTTTTCTTGATAATTTTCAGTATTTCCTCTATTTCTTGTTTAGAGGCTTCCACAATGATTTTTCTAGGCGCCTCCGTCCGGGAAGGTTCACCTATAATTTCTTTACCCTGAGTCCCAGATGGCTCGGCGATAGGGGTGATAACTGGAGTAAGAACTGGAACAGTAGTTGATGTACTAGCGGGAACAGCAGATGGAATGACAATAGGTTTGTTGACAGTCAGAGGGGAAATCTCGGGAGAGGAGATCCTTCCGCTTCTAGTATCCTTACTAGCCCCGACAATATTACTGACATCAACATCAACTTCTTCATTCTTCAAATCTTGCTTAATGCCATGATAGTACACGTCGGCACCATAATGCCATGGGAGAGCCTTGTCTGAAGTGTACGAGATGGGACCAAGAACAGTGATTATTAGCGGAGCAATTCTTTGGACAGGTGTAATCCTAACAGGTCTTCTCGAGGAAACCTTGGAAGGATTGGAGGAAATGGTTATAATGGCAATGTCTTCATTTAGAACAACATGAATCATAGTCTTCTCGAACAAAATTTCTTTATTATCCATCAGGCGCTGAACACATGACTTCAACAAATAGCAACCAGAAGGTATAATCGAACACATGTGGCAACCTTCACCATAACCTAGAAATAAACCGACCAACATCAAATTCTTCTTAACAGTCATAAGAGGAGTAGAAATTTCTTCAACAGAGGTCGCGAACAAATCAGTGCCAACAGCATTAACTCCACGACCATGTTTGGGCATGGGAGCAGTTATAACATTCGGCTTTTCTGGAGCATCGAACTCTATCTCCTTGGCTTCAAGCAAATCTTGTACTTTGTTTCTCAGAGCCCAGCAATCATTTGTATCGTGGCCAGGACTCTCAGAATGGTAGGCGCACTGCGCGTTGGGATTGTATCTAGGAGAGGTAGTATTTGGATTCTTGGGAGCCTCTCTCAAGGTCTCCATGTTGGATCTCAGCAGGTGAGGTAACACTTCAGCCAATGTCATGCTAATGCGGGTAAACTGCCGTTGTAGTCTTGCCACTTCGAATTCCAGCCTCTACTCTTTCTCCAGTCAAAATCAACTCGGTGAAACCAGATGATGAGCTTTCGATTAAGTGATTGAAAAATGGACCAAACAGCGTCCCCAGAAACATATCAACCAACTCACTATCAGACAAAGGGGGTTGAACTCTGCGAGCCAAATCTCTCCATTTTTTAGCATAATCTTTAAAACCTTCACCTGCACCCATGGATATACTCTAGAGTTGAGTACGAGTGGGAGCAAGGTCGGCATTATACTAATACTACTTGTAGAAAGCAGCAGCAAGATCTTTAACGTTTTGGACATTGGCCCCTTCCAACTGGTAGAACCATTCGAGCCGAGTCCCTGACAGACTATCTTGAAAGAAGTGCACCCATAAATTTCTATCAGCAGTGTGGGGTTGAATCTTCCTAACATACGAGCGGAGATGGAGTTTTGGGCAGGACACTCCATCATGCTTAGAAAAAACTGGAGCTTTGAACTTTTGAGGGATTACCACCCCCGATACCAGTCCCAGTTCTCTGAAATCCAAACAAGGTATCTTCTGAACTTCCATAGCAATCAGACGGTCTTCTAACTGCTTGTATCTATCCTCAGCAAGAGGATATTGCTCATCATCAAAATGAGTATCATTGTCAGAGACTGCAAGACTAGGGTCTTTTTCCTCTTCTTGGTTCTCCCCGTCTTTGGATGAAGAGTTCAGATCAGTTTGATGCTTCAACCTTTCTCCAAACCTTCTGCCCATATTCAGAATATTGACCTTCTTCTTTTTCTTCTTCTCTTTCAGAATGAGGGCTTTCAGATCCTCTTTCCCCTTTGCCAAACTGATGAACATCTGTTGGAATTGGGCGTTTTGTGCCTGAAGATCTTTGATGACTTGATCGGAAGACATTTCTGCTGAAATAAACAGCGAAGAAGATGAGAAACCTATATCGGTACCTGTAATGATGTGTATGATAATGGGATGCGCATGTAATGATTTCAAAGACTTTGGGAGATTTAAATTTGCAAACCAAAATAAACAAAACTTTATTAGCTCAAATTAGAAAGGTCCAACATGCCTTTAAGGGGTTACAAGTAAGTATATAAAACAAATCTAAAACTAGAAAATCAAAAGTCCCAAGGACGCTTTCTCTTTGTGCTGATGTAATCATTGAGCACTCTTTCTTCCTCGAGCTGCATGGTGAGCTTCAAAATCTTCCTTTCTTGCTCATGGAACTGTTCCCTGTATGTATCTCGCTCATTCTTCAGCTGAATCCAAGACCTCCGTAACTCCCCAAGATCAGTGGGCATGTAAGGATAGAGAACCGTGTAAGGAATGCTATCTTCAGTATTGGGTTCCACAATCACTGGTAATATTGCTACATAAGGCATCATAAGCTTCTGGGCACGAGCTCGGACCCATTGGAGGTAAGGCTGCATAGGAAGGGAAGTCTTTGGTCCCAACTCTTGGGGGTCAGATCTGTTCACCATGCCCCAAGCTCGTATGAACCTCCGGTGATGTCCCTTAACATCATCCTCATAGTCGAATACAATGTCCTCGAGAAGTAACTCATGGGGACCATCTCTTCGAGCATGACCAAATTTTCGCAAAGCTAGACAATGATTGTAAGTTATACCCCCTCTGATTCCAAGTAATGGGACATTAGGGTACCCCCCACAATGGTTAATAACAGCAACGTCTTCCATAGCTCTGGAACACCAAAGAATATCCGTATGAGCGAGTGACATTATTCTGTGCGACACACCCAAACCTTCTTCATTCTTTAGTATAGACCTAGGGAGGTGAGAAATAAACAACCTTGACAACAACGACATGCAGCATATAAGAGTCCCTCTTCTCCTCGTGGTACGAGTGTAGAGAGCGTGCAAAATATCTCCAAGCAAGGTAGGAACAGGGTTGCGAGAAAGGAAAATCTTGATAGCATTCACATCTACAAAAGAGTCTGGATTAGGAAGAGAACTAAACCATAGACAACAAGAGCCAAGACATCCTTAAAAGCATGAAACTCCATATCATCCCAAAATAGTTGAGCCTGGTCCATCATAAATTTGGCTAGAAAACCCTCGACTCCGCTTCGAGTTTCCCAATTGGATACCACATCAACCCGTTTCAAATACAAAGCTGAGGCAATGACATCTGGCTTAGGAACTTCTTCCATACCTGTGAAGGGTACCTGTTCAAGAATGGATATGCCCAATAAATGAGAGAATTCTTCCAAGGTGGGTACCAACTGATAATCTGGAAAGGTGAAACAGTGATGCTTGGGATCGAAGAACTGAAAAAGTACGCTCATCATCTGTTCATCAGGGTTTGAAGTAACCAGGCTGAGAAGTTGACCATGTCTCTTAATGAACATAGAAGTTTCAGAAATTCTTGATGCTAGCTCTTTGAGTTGGGAAGGTATCTCCACAAGGTTGATTCAGATAGTTTTTCTATGCACGGAAGCCATAATCTACAAAACATAACAAAGATAAATTCCCTTGGTCTTTGAAATGGTTAGTGTAATGAATCATGAATGCCATGTTATGATGCATGATGTCATGATAAACCACATGTATAGAAAACACAAGTTTTGCAAAGACAAACAAATCACACAAAGCCCTTGGGTTTAAGGCTTGCATGAGGTCAAAGGTAATACCCTCTTGAAGTTAAGTTGGTTTCAAACCTGTCCTAGAAAAGTAACCAGGTTCTAGAGGATCTCAATATCACCGACCATCCTTCATCGGTCATGGTTTCAGCTTACACAATCTTTTCTTGCGGCCGAAATTATTCCGAGAGTATGATCTTAATGAGTGTAGCATCGAGTATCAACCAGTTCTCAGCTCTACACCGAGGCCGACTATCTCACTACTTTCTAATGGCCAAGTTGGGCGATTAAAGGTTCTAAGGTCAGTTGATGCTTAACGACACCACGCAGCGGCCCCGTATTCTCCTTATTTCTATACAAGGGATATCGGTACCAACCAAAGTGCCACACCAATGTAGCTAATGCTTCAACTGTATCGGTCTATGATGTACAGTTCCCTCACAGTCTATTGCTACTTACCTAAAAGTTATTCCCCAGATCCGGGTGTAGGATCTATAGTAACCCCAAACAAAACCCTGAAAAGTAAAGCATAAAAAGAAATCAAAAGAAGCAATTATGATGAACTAGATCCTAAGGTATACCCCACTTATTAACTCCCCAGCAGAGTCGCTTGTTCTGTGATACGGTGGCAGGACCGACTGTTATATACTGGTTTGCATTTTGTGTTCGCAAAATGTCGCGGTAAGGTGTTAGCACCCTTTCTATCCATGGTTTTCGATGGGCTCTTAGGTACTTGCTCATCTTTTTAAAATGCTTGTGTTTGTGTGCTTTATTTTGAAAAAATGTTTTACTTCGTGATAACCCTTGTATCAGTACTCAAGAGTGTGACGAAGTTGTTATGAAAACTTGTTTGGAAAGTGTAAGTGTGAAAAGTTTTGACTTGAGCAAGTACCTACTAGCATCTACCTACTCGAAAAAAGATTGTTTCTATTCTTATTTCCTTTAGACAGTGCTATCCTACTATTGAGAAATAGGTAGTGTTGTACCCCAAAATTTGCCCTCTCATTTCATCAAGATTTCTCCTCACAAGACTCTTTGAACTCAAGACCAAGCTAGGGTTTGCTCTGCTCAAGACATCTCCTTGCACTGATGACCAAGATTAGGGTTTGAGTTTTCTCAAGGAATTTTGGACTTATAATGCCCTATGTGACTTTCATACTTTATTTTGGACTTATAAGATTGCTCATACCAAGTTTCAAGCCTTGAATCAAATTTTTGCCCAATCAATTGGACAGTTGACCTAAAAATCAGTTGTATTGGGGAAAAAGTCAAATGTGGCCAATTTACAGTCAAACCTCATAATTTTTTATCCACATCAATATTATAGACTCATGAACCATTTTATCAAGTTTAGACCACAACTCCTCAAGAAAATTGATCAGATCATCAAAAGGGCAAAATGGTCATTTTTAGGGTTTTGACTGCAAAAGGGAAATTTCTGACTTTTAACCTAGCCAATGGTAAATTGGGTTCAATCATGGATTTAAGTACCCAATGGCATCATCTTGACCTATTCACAAGGTTCAAAAGATCTCAATTGCATTGGATTGACAGATGAATTTTCCAGTCAACTGATCAAAAATCAACTGTACACTGAAAAGTCAAAACTTTGACTTTTTGGTCAAAATCAAGTGCCAAGGGTCATTTTTCATCAAGATGTGTCAAAAAATGAAACTTGTTCATCAAGAAACCTAATTTTGCAAATTAGGGTTTGATTGAAAAATTTCATAACTTAGAATTTTTCTAAGTTGTGAAATTTTCTTATGTTTTCCCAACTTTGCCAAACTTTTTCACCATGATGAAATTGGATTCAAACAAAACTTCCAACATGAAATTTGTAGTACTCCACAAAATCTACAACTTTGATTCACAAAGTTTTCTCAAAAGAAGCTTGGATCTCAAGTTATTATTTCTGGAACAAGGGTCCATGAAACTTTTAACTTAGTGAAATATTGTCCTAGTGTAGGCAAGATTTTGACCTATCTTCATGGCAGTTTTTCACATAGTTCCACTTGGAATCTCAAAATTCATTTCAAATATGGATTGTAGATCATGTTACAAGATTTCCAAAATGTCCAAGAACTCTCCAAAATCATTTATGGTTAGGGAGAATCAAAGGTTTGAATTTGGCAAAAACTCACTTTGATCCATGTCATGTTTCATGTTGACACAAATTGCAAACTCTATCCAGCCTCACTTGTACTTGCTCACAGGTATTTAAACCCTTACACACTAAAAAATTTAATGCAAACTCATTGGTTTAAGGCATTATTCTGATCAATGGAAGTTTACACAAGAGTTTAATCCATTTTTCGCAAAAAGTGAACTATGCCATTTTGATAAAGGCAACTTTATGTCAACTTGCTTCCCTTGAGCCTTGGACCCAACTCTTTGCAGCAAACAAGTAACATAAACTTAGGAAAAGGTACAACAATCTTGTGCATGCTTGAAGATAGCATGTACAGTCCTGTCTTGTATCACTTCACACTTTTACTTCAAAACCAAGTAAATTTGCAAAAGATCCATATCTTTGAAATTTGATAAGAACAAAGTTTGTAAGCATTTGAAACAACTTTTTCATATTGCCTTGAGTCAGAAGCACGAGCTATCCAACCCTCAATCCTTCCAAAACACAAAAATACCATTTTCTTGCAAAACAGGGCACTCTCTGCAGTTTCACTTCCATCTCATAAACCATTCGTGCGTTTTGTCCCAAACCAGTTCCAATACCTTCCATATAACCCACCTAAGCTATCCCAACCATTGGCCATTGATTGTAACTCCATTTGCAAGCTTCACCATTTCTGATTTCAGCTTGTGCAGGTTGACTTCTACAGGCTTATTCAAGCAAGCTCAAAGCAAACAAAGCATTGGGGAAGGTCAGAGGAAGTTCAGGCAAGCTCACAAACATCTCAGGCCTCACTGAAAACCTCCACATTGCCATACTCGTGTTCAACTGAAGCAGGTATTTTCCAACTTTCTATCTCTCTATTTAGGAATCATTAGGCTTAGGTTTGTGAATAAAAAATGTAGTACTCATTGCCCTTAAGCTGTACATATGCATAGATTCCATTTAAGTTAAGTGTGTTGAGAGAATTTGACTGATGAATATTCTGAAAAAGTTAGCTTAGAAATTAGGGCCAGAGAAATTCTCTCTGGTCATTGAGAGTTAGATTAAGTTCTTTATATGGTTGGAATCGTGTTGAAAAAAACTATAACTTTCGTGTTGTGAGTTTTTGCTTTAGAGCACGTATGCAGGAGTTGGACATTTGTACAGGAAACGCGCGTTTTTGTTTGAACGAAGGTTGAAGATGAAGTAGCTGGGCTGGGCCTGGCTATTTCTCACTTTTGGCGCCCCCAGCTTGCGGATTGCACCCCCTGGCCCATTTCATTATTTATTTTTTATATTTTTCTATTTCTTTTTCATTTCTGACTTCAATTTATTTTTTCTAAACTTAAAAAATTACCAAAAATATTTTCATAAATTTTCACATTTTATTTTATTATTTTTATTATTTTTTGGACATAGAAATAATTATTAAATAACATACTTTTATTTTCTTTAATAAAAAACTTGAAAATAATACATAAAAATATTATATTTTTATTTTTATTATTTATATACTTAAATAATACTTTTTCTCACATTATTTTTAGTTTTTAACATTTGTATATATTTTATTTATTTTATTGTACATAAATAAATAATACTTGATATATATATTTATTTATGTACAATAAAATAAATAAAATATATACAAATGTTAAAAACTAAAAATAATGTGAGAAAAAGTATTATTTAAGTATATAAATAATAAAAATAAAAATATAATATTTTTATGTATTATTTTCAAGTTTTTTATTAAAGAAAATAAAAGTATGTTATTTAATAATTATTTCTATGTCCAAAAAATAATAAAAATAATAAAATAAAATGTGAAAATTTATGAAAATATTTTTGGTAATTTTTTAAAACAAATTATATATATATATATATATATATATATATATATATATATATATATTCTTAAAACAAATTAGGGTTTCCACCCTTAATAAAAATAATCTTTTATTTTATTATCTTTAATGCATTAAATATTTTATTTTTACACACATCAAAATAATACAAAAACATTTTTTTTATATTTACAATATATTGCATATTTATTTAATTGTCCATTTAAATATTTGCCTATTTATTTATTTGCACAATTAATTCAATTTGGATGTAATAGTTAATCTTAGGGTTTTATTTTCTTGCAAATACTCCCCATTCAAAATTGTATCCCCCTCCCTATATCAATGTTGTAATAGTCGTAGATTTATTTTATGCACTTTATGCTTTCAAATATTCCATGATAGAGATTAGGGTTTGTATACAATATCCAAAATCAAAACAAATAGCTAGACCTAATACAAGACATAAAAGCATATAAATTGACAACACAATGCACACATGCACCCCTAGGGTTTCCTCCACTTGTTGCCTTTAAATTGGCCATGGTATGCATGTTGAGTATCTTGGCAAAACAAAAACAAAACAAAAGATCATAGTCCCTCGATGACGCTATCTTGGTTTCCTATACAAAATGATCTAGTCCCTCAAAAAATTGCTAAAGATACTTAGCACTATTGCTATCATGGTCAATACGATGACCCGCGCCTGTCCCGTTTAACATATAAATACAAGGTTGTTTACCAAATACAATGGTAAAACAATAATGTAAAAGGGTTAAAAATGTGTAGGAAAGACTCTTGAGTAGATAGGGTAGACAACTCTTAGTTACTTGATCAAAACTTGCAAAAAAACATCCTTGCTATTTTCGAACACCTCACAACACAATTTTAAAACATTTCCCAAAACAAACTTTCAAACATTGAAAAATATTTTCAAAAGACAAACACCTTTGTATATATTCAAACAAGAATCATTACAAAGGTTTTCACAATGATGGTCTCTTTTCAAAACATTTTCAAAACCACACACAAAGCACCATTTCAAACAATTGAAAAGCAAAAGCAAGTGATCTAAACAAGTAACTAAGAGCCCATGGATAACCATGGATGAAAAGGGTGCTTGCACCTTCCCTTTTCATAATCTACCCCCCCAACCCAAGAAAACATCTCAAAGGTCTTTCTTGTGCTTTTTGACCTTTCCTTTAGATGAAATAAAAAGTCGGTGGCAACTCTTGCTAAACCGAAATATTTGCGAACACAAATGCAAAACATCAAGTCAGTTCTCCAACCGTATCACAGAACTGGCGACTCTGCTGGGGAAAAATCTAAAAGTGGGGTTACCTTAGGGTTTAGATCACCTTTACATGCTTATCTTGTTTGCTTTGATTGCTTTACATTTTGTTCTATTGTTTGGTTTTGAATCCTCTACCCGGATTTGGGAAACATTCATAGGTAAATAGCAATACGTTGTGGAAACTGTGCGGGGTATATCGACATGGTTGAAGCAATAGCTATATTAGTGTGACATATTTGTGGGTACCGGTAGCCTTTGAGTCAATCAAAGAGAATACGGGGCCGCTGAGTGATGTCATAAAGCACTAATGGACTTTTAGAACCTTTACTTGACCGCCTTATTAAGGGTAGTGAGATGAACGGCTTTGGTGCAGTCCGAAGTTGGTAGATACTCGATACTACACTCATTGAGGGTTGTTTTCTTGGAATATTTCGGTCGCCAGTAAAGTGGCTGAACTGAAACAATGAACACAGAAAATAATCCAGTGATATTGAGCTCCTTAGAACTCGGTTACTATTTATAGGACAGGTTGAGCCAACTAAACTTCAAGAGGGTACTTACCTATGAAACGCCATACAAGCATGGAACTAGGATCTTGTGTGATTTGCTTGTACATATACTTGTTCATACATCATGAACATCATGAAGCATCATATGCATCCACTAACCATTTCCAGGATTTTGGATCTTCATCTTTGTTCCTGTTTTGTAGGTTATGGAATCACTCCGCGGGAAAATAATCCAAGTCAACCTTGTGAGAATTCCTCCTCAACTCAAGGAGCTTACTTCCAAGATTCCAGAGAATTCTCCCTTCAGTGAAATACATGGTAGACTTCTCAACTTGGTCAACTCCAACATTGAAGAAGACATGGTGAAAGTTCTCTTCCAGTTCTTTGACCCCCTACACCATTGCTTTACATTTCCTGATTACCAACTAGTGCATACTTTGGAGGAATTTTCTCAACTCCAGAGGATTCCTATTCTCCATCAACTACCCTACAACGGTACGGAAAGAGAGCCAAAGCCTGAAGATGTTGCTCAAGCCTTACACTTGCAACCATCTGATATCAAAGGTCATTGGGAAACCAGAAGTGGTGTCAAGGGTTTCTTGGCAAAGTTTTTGTTTGAGAAGGCACACGACTGCTGGAATTCTCTAGATGTGCAAGCTTTTGAGGAGATTGTAGCACTTCTCATCTATGGATTGGTCTTGTTCCCAAACCCTGATCAGCTTATAGATGTGAATGCTGTCAATATTTTCATATCTCGGAATCCTATGCCTACATTGCTTGGGGACATCCTACACTCATTTCACACACGAACAATGAGGAAAAGAGGTGTTCTCATGTGTTGTACTCCTCTTCTAGCAAGGCGGTTTATTTCTCACCTTCCCCAGTCAATCTTGAAGAATGAACAAGGCTTGAGGTGGTCACAATGGTTGATGACTCTCACACATTAAGATGTTCATTAGTGTTCTCGGTCCAGAGAAAATGTCATCATCATTGATCGTTATGGGTAATTCCCTAATGTCCCATTACTTGGCATTAAGGGAGGCATTACCTACAAGCCCTGCTTAGCTCTGAGACAATTTGGGTATGCCCGAAGGGATGGCCCTCATGACATGCTGATTTCGGACTTGTTTTTTGACTTCGACAATGACGCTCAAGGACTTCGACAAAGGTTTATCCGAGCTTGGAGGATGCCCAACAAAGTGGACAGTAAGACACTGGGACACAAGAATTCCATCCCCCTTGAGCCTTACCTCAAGTGGGTACGAAACCGCGCCCAGAGTCTTATGATGCCTTACCCCTACATTCTCCCTATGATCAAAGAGTCTGTTATGGAAGGAGAGGTTCCATACACCCTCCTACATCCTGACATGCCAACATCATTGGAAGATTTGCAAAAGAGTTGGATACGGCTCAAGGAAGAACGAAATACTTTTGAAGCCAGCTTCTATGCTAGTGAGAAGAAGGTTTTAGAACTTACTCGTCGACTCCATGAAGAGCAGGCTCTCAACACCTACATCGCACCAAAGAGGATGCGCAACGTCTTTTTACATTAGAGTTTTGTATTTATTTCGCCCATGGGACACTTATGTACTAACGAATTCTTCTTATTAATATGACGTGTATTCTTTTTGTTTGTAACAACTTTGAATTTCTGAATCCTTGAATGCATTACATGAATACATATCATTCATCATATGCATAAACAGGTCTTCACACCAGGTTTCCTTATCTCTCTGTTGTTTATTTCAGCAAGATGGATATAGAGCAGACGGTCAAAGACTTACAAGCGTAGAATTCACAGTTCCAACAAATCCTCATGACCTTGGCAAAGGGTCAGGAGGATCTTAAAGCACTATTAGAGAAGGAAAAGGAAAAAGAGAAAAAGAAAAGAGTTTGTGTGGCTAATCTGGGTAGAAGATTTGAGAACCAAGCTATAAGGGTCCTGGATTTCCCCTTAACATCTGATGAAGGGATAGGTAAAGGAAAGGGAGCTACAGTACCATCTGAGTCTGAGGCCGAAGAAGAAGAAGAAGAGGATGAAGACTATTCTGAGCAGCAGTACCCTCCTACAGATGACAAGTACAAGAATCTGGAAGAGCGTCTGGCAGCCATGGAAGTGCAAGAGTGCATGGGATGGACTTCGAAGAGCTAGGGTTGGTTGCTGGGATTGTGATTCCCCCTAAATTCAAGGTGCCTACATTTTCTAAATACAATGGTTTGTCTTGTCCAAAGATGCACCTACGGTCTTACGTCAGAAAGATCCAACCTCATTCTTCTTATAAGGATCTGTGGGTCCACTTTTTTAAAGATAGTCTTTCGGGGACGCAATTAGATTGATTCTACCAGCTTGAGAGATCTGATGTACATAATTGGGAGGATTTGGCTGCTGCCTTCTATAAACAATATCAATATAATACAGACTTAGCACCTACTCGTACTCAACTACAGAGTATGGGTATGGTCTCTAATGAAGGCTTTAAGGAGTATGCCCAGAAATGGAGGGACTTGGCTGGAAGGGTGCAGCCACCATTGTCTGAAAGAGAGCTTGTTGATATGTTTTTGGGGACGCTGTCAGGTCCATTCTTTAATCACCTGATAGGGAGTTTGTCTATAGGGTTCACCGAGTTAATTCTGACTGGTGAAAGAGTCGAAGTTGGCATCAAGAGCGGTAAAATTCAAAAAGATACATCTGCTTTTGTTGCCGTTAAAAAACCTTTTCCAGCAAAGAAAGAGGTGTCAGCTGTTTACTCCCAAAGAGGTCGAGGAAGAGTGGAGCACCGGCCAGCAGTGGGGGCTGTAATGATTCAAAAGACTGTAGCTTATCAGCCTAGAACCAACCAACAAAGAGTGGGAAGGCCTGCTAGGCAATTCACCAAAATAAACATGACGCCTGCCTAGGTTCTCCCCCATCTCTTGAAGTTAAACCTTACATCCTTGAGAGAGCCACCATAAAATCCGAATACAACTTCTCCTTTTTACAATGCCAACGCTAAATGTGCTTATCATTCAGACGACATAGGGCACGACACCAACAATTGTTGGGCCCTCAAAAACAAGATCCAGGATTTAATAGATGCCAAGGAGGTGGAATTTGACGCACCCGAAAAGCCGAATATGATCTCTGCCCCAATGCCAAAGCATGGTCACAATGCCCATGCTATCGAAGAGGATCTGTATGTTGCTGTTGTTGATGACTTAATGACCCTTTTACCAATAATCAAGATGAATCTGTTGAAAGTCGGGACTTTCCCAGGCTGTGAAAAAGATTGTTACCTTTGTTCGTCCCTACAATCCGACTGTCCGTTATTGAAGTTAGGCATCCAACGCCTAATGGATAATCAAGAAATCCTCTTTGAGAAAACTCCTGTTATTCCGATTCCCGTCGAAGATGTTTCTATAATTACCATTTCCTCCAGTCTTTCCAAGGTCTCCAAAAGACCTGTTAAGATTACACCAAATCCAAAGTTTGTACCTCTAAAGATTACTATGTCGGCGCCTATCCCATACAAGTCCAATAAATCAATACCGTGGAATTATGGAGGAGAGATCTTCTACCACGATGTTAAGTAGATTGAATCAGTGGAAGAAAATTCTGATGAAGAAACTCCTGACATTGAAAATATCGCTGGGACGAGTAAGATCACCCGCAACGGAAGAATTTTCTCTCTGGAGATTGGTCCTTCAAGGGCAATCTTTGGACCCTCAAATGCTCCTAAGGTCACTCTTCTGCCGGTCAACATCTCTGTGCGAAGTCCAGTTATTGAAGAAATTGTTACTCCTATAGTTGTACCCTCTACTGTTGCTGCTGATAAAGGTAAGGGGATCCAGGAAGCGCCCGTCAGGACGAGGGCTCAGCCTTTGGTCATCCCCGAGACCACTCAAAAGGAAATGGAGGAGATTTTAAAAATAATTAAGAAAAACGATTATGACGTCGTAGAACAACTGGGGCAAACCCCTTCAAAAATCTCTATGTTGGCCCTATTGCTCTGTTCCGAGGCTCATGCCAAAGCCTTGACCAAATTTCTGAAGATGGCCCACGTGCCTCAAGAAACCTCCGCGGACCAGTTCCAGGAGTGTGTAGCCAGCCTAACCGCCGACAATGGTCTTGGCTTCTCCGATGCCGATCTAACATCTAAGGGGAGAAAGCATAATGACGCGCTGCATGTCTCGGTGGAATGCGGAGGGACTACTCTTGCTAACGTTCTGGTTGATACCGGGTCGTCTTTAAATGTCTTGCCAAAGAAAGCATTGGACAGATTGGACTGTGAAAGTTTGACCCAAAAGCCCAGCAATATCATTGTTAGAGCCTTTTACAGTTCTAAGAGGATGGTCCACGGGGAGGTGGACATCCCAATTAAAGTGGGAACGGAAATTTTCAACTCTACATTTTATGTGATGGAGATCCGTCCTTCATATTCTTTCTTGTTGGGAAGACCCTGGATCCACAACGCTGGGGCAGTCACTTCTTCTCTACACCAAATGCTCAAATACCCAGTCCATGGGAAAATCATAACAGTTCATGGTGAGGAGGAGTATATGATAAGCCATCTTAATTCTTTCCGCTATGTGGAGTTAGATGGTGAATTCATAGAAACCCCTTTCCAACACTTTGAAGAGGTTTCTCCTGAAGTTGCGGCAGCCAAGACAATGACTTCTGTACCCATCATTACCAAGACTTTGTCCCGGATGTCATCCCTTAAAGATGCGAAGGCCGTGATCGAGGAAGGAGGAAGCACAATATGGGGTCAGCTACCAGATTTTCCTTTCAAGACAGATAAGTTCAGCTTGGGTTTCACCACTTCTACTCAGAAGGCTGTGCGCCTCTCTGGGGCTGGAAGGCCACCATTAAAGATCACTCATCATGGAGTTCATGCTTTGGAGGATGGTGAAGATGAGAGCAACTTTGAAGATTGGATTTTCTCGACTATTGAAGGAGGACTGAACAACTGGGAGGCGAAAGACTTCGTTCCCATTACTTTCATAAATCAGTAATTTATCTTTCTAACATTTCTGTTGGTCTGTAATAATTATTAAACAATTCGTACACTCTTTTTTCCTTGTGCCTTACCCGGGGCACATAGGTCCATTTGTAAGGGCTTGATTTTTCATCTTCATATGCCATTTTTAATGAATCGTGGACGTTTTCATATATAAACTTTTGTGTTCATTTTCTTTCTTTTTTACATTTTATTTGTTTAAAGGTGGATATCCCTTACACACACCCACACTCACAAAATGCAGGTACCCATAAACTCTGGATTCCATGGGTAACAATTCTGCTATGGCCTTCAGTGACTCTGAAGATCTGGTCAATCATGTCGAATACGAAGGTGATGAAGACTGTGAAGTGCCTGGAGAGTTGGTTAGACTTCTACAACAGGAAGAAAGGGCTATTCTGCCCCATGAAGAGTTGTTAGAGACTATCAACTTGGGTACTGCCGAAGACAAAAGAGAGGTTAAAGTGGGTGCCAACCTAAAGCCAAATGTCAAAGAGCGCTTAGTTCAGTTGTTGAATGAATATGTTGAGATCTTCGCTTGGTCCTATGAAGACATGTCGGGACTCGATACAGATATTGTGGTTCACCGTCTCCCTACAAGAGAAGACTTTCCATCAATTAAACAAAAAGTCCGCCGAATGAGGCCCGATATGTCTGCCAAAGATCAAAGCCGAAGTGATGAAGCAGTTCAATGTTGGGTTTCTTGTTGTTACTTTCTATCCACAATGGGTTGCTAACATTGTGCCTGTGCCTAAGAACGACGGCAAAGTGAGAATGTGCATGGATTACAGAGACCTAAACAGGGCTAGCCCTAAGGATGACTTTCCATTACCGCACATTGACATCTTGGTTGGCAACACAGCTCAGCACAAGGTATTTTCTTTCATGGATGGATTTTCAGGGTATAACCAGATCAAAATGGCCCTCGAAGACATGGAGAAGACTACCTTTGTTACGCAGTGGGGTACCTTCTGCTATAAAGTGATGCCATTCGGACTGAAGAATGTCGGGGCAACCTAGTAGCGAGCCATGGTAGCTTTGTTTCATGACATGATACATCATGAGATTGAAGTCTACGTAGATGACATGATAGCCCGTTCACAGACCAAATAAGAACACCTCGACCATCTGCAAAAGTTGTTTGTCAGGTTGAAGGAGTACAAGCTCAGACTAAACCCTAACAAGTGCACTTTCGGAGTCAGGTCCGGTAAACTCTTGGGATTCATCATCAGCAACAAAGGAATTGAGGTTGATCCTGCCAAAGTCAAAGCCATACAAGCAATGTCTGCCCCCCACACTGAAAAGGAGGTCAGAGGTTTCTTAGGACGCCTAAACTACATTGCATGGTTCATTTCTCACCTAACATCTACCTGTGAACCAATCTTCAAGCTGTTGAAGAAAGATCAGGTGGTTGAATGGAATGATGACTGTCAAGTTTCTTTCGATAAAATCAAGGAGTATTTTCTAGAACCTCCTATCTTGATGCCACCCGTCGAAGGAAGGCCGCTAATCATGTATTTGACTGTTTTGGATAATTCAATGGCGTGCGTACTGGGCCAACATGACGAGTCTGGCCGAAAAGAGCATGCCATTTATTACCTTAGCAAAAAGTTTACCGACTGTGAGACTTGCTACTCACTGCTCGAGAAAACTTTTTGCGCTTTGGTATGGGCTGCTCACCGGCTAAGACAGCATATGTTGACACATACCACTCTGATGATTTCTAAAATGGATCCGATCAAGTACGTGTTCAAAAATCCTGCTTTATCTGGAAGAATCGCTAGATGGCAAATGATCCTGACTGAGTATGATATCCAGTACACAACCCAAAAAGCTATAAAGGGGAGTGTACTAGCTGACCATCTAGCTCATCAAGTTGTCGAAGATTACCAATCCATGAAGTTCGATTTCCCCGACGAAGACATTATGACATTGGACAACATTGAAGGTAACGGACCGTATGACGGACCTGAACAAGGATCCCGATGGACTCTGTACTTTGATGGGGCCTCCAATGCACTTGGCAACGGTATTGGTGCGGTACTCATCTCCCCGGAAGGTTTCCATACACCTCTCACTACTAGACTTTACTTTAATTGCACCAACAACATGGCCTAGTATGAAGCTTGCATCTTTGGTCTTAAGGCTGCAATAGACCTGGGAATCAAATCTTTGGTTGTGTTTGGAGACTCAGCTTTGGTCATCAGTCATATCAAAGGAGAGTGGGACACTAAACATCCCAATATCATCCCTTACAAAGAACATGTCCTGACATTGTTACCTCATTTCGAGCAGATTACCTTCGAGCACTTCCCGCGAGAAGAAAATCAGCTAGCGAATGCTCTAGCTACAATGTTTTCCATGTTTAAACTTAACTGGGATAATGAGGCTCCCCAAATAACCATTGAGAGGATGGACGAACCTGCACATTGTCACAAGATTAATACCAAAGAAGTAGTGGACCGACCCTGGTTTCATGAAGTCAAAAGGTATCTCGAGACTCGAGAATGCCCTGAAGGAGCTTCAGTCAACGACAAAAAGTTCTTAAGGATATTTTCTGCCAAGTTCTTCCTGAGCAATGGTATCCTATACAAGCGCAACCATGATTGCGTTCTGCTTCATTGTGTGGACAAGGTTGAAGCTGAGCAGATCATGACTGAACTGCATAATGGTACTTTTGGCACCCACTTGAGCAGACATACGATGGCTAAGAAGATTCTAAGGGTAGGCTACTACTGCTCTACCATGGAAGCTGATTGTCATCAACATTCCCGTACTTGTCACAAATGCCAAATCTATGCGGACAAGGTACATATTCCTCCAGTTCCTCTCAATGTCCTAACAGCTCCTTGGTCATTCGCAATGTGGGGTATCGACATGATTGGAGAGATCAAGCCTACGACATCCAATGGACACCGCTTCATCCTGGTGGCCATTGATTACTTTACCAAGTGGGTCGAAGCAGCTTCCTTCGCCTCCGTTACATAGAATGTGGTTGCCCGCTTCATCAAGCAGAACCTCATATGCTGGTATGGTATCCCCGACCATATCATCACGGACAACGGTACAAATCTGAACAACACTATGATCACCGCTTTGTGCGAGCAGTTCAAGATTCAACATCACAATTCATCTCCCTATCGGCCAAAGATGAACGGTGTTGTCAAAGTTGCGAACAAAAATATCAAGAAGATCATTCAAAAGATGACAATCACCTACAAGGACTGGCATGAGATGTTACCATTTGCTCTGCACGGATATCGTACCATGGCGCATACTTCAACTGGGGAAACCCCTTTTTCTTTAGTATACGGCATGGAAGCTGTTTTACCTATGGAAGTTCAGATTCCTTCCCTGAGAATTATGAAGGATGCTGGTTTGAGTGAAGACGATTGGATTCAGACCCGGCTTGATCAACTTAACATGATTGACGAAAAGCGACTTACTCTTGTTTTTCATGGTCATACGTATCAAAAACGGATGATCAAGGCTTTCAATAAGAAAGTCAAGCGCCAGGTATATCAAGTCGGAGATCTTGTAATCAAGCAGATCATCTTGCCGCAAAGTGCTCCCAGCGGCAAATGGACTCCTACCCATGAAGGACCATTTGTGATCAAAAACATCTTTTCTGGTGGGGCTATGATTCTAACCACCATGGACGGTGATGACCTGCCACACCCTGCAAACGCAGACATAGTCAAAAGATACTACGCATAAACGACCCGACAAGTTGAAAACCCGAAAGGGCGACTTGGGCAAAAATTGGCATCCCGGTGAATCGAAAACCCGAAAGGGCGATTCAGGCAAAAAATAAGGATAAAACAAAAAAATATGTACACCCGACAAGTTGAAAACCCGAAAGGGCGACTTGGGAAAAAAGGGGTTTCCCGGTGGATCGAAAACCCGAAAGGGCGATCCAGGAAAAAGTTAGGGAATTAAAGCGTATGACTATGTCTCGTCGGATCACTTTAAAGACAATCTCTTCACAGACAAGCTCCAAGCTTCCGATCAATCCAATCATTTGTGGATGAAGCAATAAATGGACAAGATACTCAGAGTTACGAAGGTTATAACAGAATAGGAACCCCATGGAATTGTTACACATAGCCATCTTTCTTTGTATAAATTTTTTTCAATTTTATGACAACATTCTCTTACTAGGATGTCTGTCTCCTTTGTACAAAATACTTACACAAAGTTAATACAAAGATACTTCAAAGTACAGAAAATTGTTTGCCTTTTCTTTCTTTTTTACACTTGTGTTTTATTTGAAAACGTCCAATGATTTATTAAATGAGCATATGCATTTGAATATAATCACTGTTTACAAATAAAACAAAATGAGAAAGAATAATTACTGATATGTTGAAAGTATAGGAAAACGTCTTTAGGATATTCCAGGAGTAATCCCCTGCAGTATATCATCTGGATCCTCGGTGGAACTAAAGCCTTGAAATACATATCTCCAGCGGAGTTAAGTTTCAAAAATCCCCATCAGAGTTGAGTTTTCAAACTCCCAATCCCCAGCGAAGCAAAACTTTGAACTACAAACCCTCAGTGAAGATGAAACTTTCTTCCTCAACGGTGTCAAACCTTCAACCTTTGAACATCATTGGAGACCATCCAGTTTCCTCCAATTTCCCAGGAAATTCGCTTTAAAACCAGATAATTCCCCAGAGAGTTATTTTAAAACCTTCTTCCTCAACGGAGTCAAGTTTCCACACACCATCAAATCAGCACGTCATTAAGATCCCCAGCGGAGAGGAAACTTTGAGCTACCAATCCCCAGCGGAAACTATTCAGTTTTCCCCTGATACCCCCAACAAGAACAGAGATTCTCATTCTTGAAGCCCCAGTAGATTGGCATACAACCCAAACTCCTAATCTCCCCAGTAGTATAGCTTCTCCCCACAGAGGTTGTCAAAGATCTTGAATCTCCAACAGTGGTCATGGATTTATTTTCCCCGGCAGCAGTCAAAGTTTTTTTTTGTCTCCAGCGGTCAAGGAACTATTTTCCTCAGCAAGACAGTGAATCAGCATACATTACATTCACATATCATAAATATTGATAAAAACACATCTTATTGCATCATACATTTCATGCAACATAACTTTGTGTTTTAGTTAATCTTTTACCCTTTTCAGGATAAAATTAACAACTACTTAAAACAAATATTCAAAGCTCAGAAAACGGCTTAGAGATGCTCCAGACGCGGATGCTTTCCTATTTGCTTATTCAAATCAATGAGCAGATTCCTGTTCCAGTTATAAAGCCTGGATTTGACCAGATAATATCTTGACTATACTGAAGCCCGGAGATCGACCAGAAAATTATTGAATCCCCTGCGAGTTTTTGTGAAGCCTGGATGTTGACCAGATAGCAATAGAAGACTGTGAAGCCTGGATGTTGACCAGATAACAGTAAGGTATACTGTGAAGCTTGGACGTTGACCAAATAACAGTTTACTCGACCAATTACTTTGAAGCCCGGATCCAACCGGATATTAGTAGGCCCCAAAATCAAAGGGAAAACCGGAGGCGACCGGATAACCATTTGATTTCCTTCTGAAGATTGGATGTTGACCAAATAGGAAGTAAGGTATCGTGAAGCCTGGATGTTGACCAGATAGCAATACAAGATTGTGAAGCCTGGATGTTGACCAGATAAAAGTAAGTATACTGTGAAGCTTGGACGTTGACCAAATAACAGTTTAATCGGCCAATTACTTTGAAGCCCGGACCCAACCGGATATTAGTAGGCCCCAAAATCAAAAGGAAAACCGGAGGCGACCGAATAACAATTTGATTTCCTTTTGAAGACTGGATGTTGACCAGATAGGAAGTAAGGTATCGTGAAGCCTGGATGTTGACCAGATAGAAATACAAGACTGTGAAGCCTGGATGTTGACCAGATGACAGTAAGGTATACTGTGAAGCTTGGATGTTGACCAAATAACAGTTTACTCGGCCAATTACTTTGAAGCCCGGATCCAACCGAATATTAGTAGGCCCCAAAATTAAAAGGAAAACCGGAGGCAACCGAATAACCATTTGATTTCCTTATGAAGCCTGGAGCACGACCAAATAGCAGTTCATTTTCACCTCTTCAACCAAGAGATGACTCTCCAGTAGAATAACGGACGACTAAATTTGTATTTCTCCCAAGACAGAGACCAGCATTCCCCGGCGTAGTCCTCCTCAACAACAGGTATACGGGCTCTCGCAAAGGAATCTCTTATGCGATCAATTTTCTTGGATGGCATCTTTAAGCCCATCTCCGACAAGATTCTGTCAGATCTTCCAAATGGCATCTTTAAGCCCATTCCCTCAACTATACTCTGACGAGCGCAAATTTACGGGCACTTTAGTGTCCAATCCTCTTTTACCTTCGAGTCACGAAAGGCAAACTCGCCAATCTAACTCTTCAGGTTCAAGAAGATTGAACAGGGGCAGCTGTTGTACCCCAAAATTTTCCCTCTCATTTCATCAAGATTTCTCCTCACAAGACTCTTTGAACTCAAGACCAAGCTAGAGTTTGCTCTGCTCAAGACATCTCCTTGCACTGATGAACTAAATTAGGGTTTGAGTTTGCACAAGGAATTTTGGACTTCTAATTCCCTATGTGACTTTCATACTTCATGTTGGACTTATAAGATTGCTCATACCAAGTTTCAAGCCTTGAATCAAATTTTTGCCCAGTCAATTGGACAGTTGACCTAAAAATCAGCTATATTGGGGAAAAAGTCAAATGTGGCCAATTTACAGTCAAACCTCATAATTTTTTATCCACGTCAACATTATAGACTCATATGAACCATTTAATCAAGTTTGGACCACAACTCCTCAAGAAATTTGATCAGATCATCAAAAGGGCAAAATGGTCATTTTTAGGGTTTTGACTGCAGAAGGGAAATTTCTGACTTTTAACCTAGCCAATGCTAAATTGGGTTCAAGCATGGATTCAAGGACCCAATGGCATCATCTTGACCTATTCACAAGGTTCAAAAGATCTCAATTGCATTGGATTGACAGATGAATTTTCCAATCAACTGATCAAAAATCAACTGTACACTAAAAAGTCAAAACTTTGACTTTTTGGTCAAAATCAAGTGCCAAGGGTCATTTTTCATCAATATGTGTCAAAACATTAAACTTGTTCATCAAGAAACCTAATTTTGCAAATTAGGGTTTAAGATTGAAAAATTTCATAACTTAGAATTTTTCTAAGTTATGAAATTTTCTTATGTTTTCCTAACTTTGCCCAACTTTTTCACCATGATGAAATAGGATTCAAATAAAACTTCCAACATGAAAGTTGTAGTCCTCCACAAAATCTACAAATTTAATCACAAAGTTTTCCCAAAAGTTGCTTGGATATCAAGTTATGATATTTGGAACAAGGGTCCATGAAACTTTTAACTTAGTGAAATTTTGCCCTAATGTAGGCAGGATTTTTACCTATCTTCATGGCAGTTCTTCACATAGTTCCACTTGGAATATCAAAATGAATTTAAAAGATGTATTGTAGAGCATGTTACAAGGTTTTCAAAATGTCCAAGAACTCTCCAAAATCATTTATGGTTAGGGAGAATCGAAGGTTTGAATTTGGAAAAAACTCACTTTGATCCATGGCATGTTTCATGTTGACACAAATTGCAAACTCTATCCAGCCTCACTTGTACTTGCTCACAGGTCTTTAAACCCTTCCACACTCAAAAATTAAATGCAAACTCATTGGTTTAAGGCATTATTCTGATCAATGGAAGTTTACACAAGAGTTTAATCAATTTTTCGCAAAAAGTGAACTATGCCATTTTGATAAAGGCAACTTTATGTAAACTTGCTTCCCTTGAGGCTTGGACCCATCTCTTTGCAGCAAACAAGTTCCATAAGCTTAGGAAAAGGTACAAAAATCGTGTGCATGCTAGAAGATAGCCTGTACAGGCCTGTCTTGTATCACTTCACACTTTTACTTCAAAACCAAGTAAACTTGCAAAAGATCCATATCTTTGAAATCTGATAAGAACAAAGTTTGTAAGCATTTGAAACAACTTTTGCATATTGCCTTAAGTCAAAAGCACGAGCTATCAAAACCTTAAGCCTTCCAAAAAACAAAAACACCATCTTCTTGCAAAACAGGGCACTCTCTGCAGTTTCACTTCCATCTCACAAACCATTCGTGCGTTTTGTCCCAAACCAGTTCCAATACCTTCCATATAACCCACCTAAGCTCCCAACCATTGGTCATTGACTGTAACTCCATTTGCAAGCTTCACCATTTCTGATTTCAGCTTGTGCAGGTTGACTTCTACAGGCTTATTCAAGCAAGCTCAAAGCAAACAAAGCATTGGGGAAGGTCAGAGGAAGTTCAGGCAAGCTCACAAACATCTCAGGCCTCACTAAAAACCTCCACATTGCTATACTCGTGTTCAACTGAAGCAGGTATTTTCCAACTTTCTATCTCTCTATTTAGGAATCATTAGGCTTAGGTTTGTGAATAAAAAATGTAGTACTCATTTCCCTTAAGTTTTACATATGCATAGATTTCATTTAATTTAAGTGTGTTGAGAGAATTTGACTGATGAACATTCTGAAAAAGTTAGGTTAGAAATTAGGGCCAGAGAAATTCTCTCTTGTCTTTGAGAGTTAGATTAAGTTCTTTATATGGTTGGAATCGTATTGAAAAATGCTATAACTTTCGTGTTGTGGATTTTTGCTTTAGAGCACGTATGCAGGAGTTGGAAATTTGTACAGGAAACGCGCGTTTTTGTTTGAACGAAGGTTGAAGATGAAGTAGTTGGGTTGGGCCTGGCTATTTCTCACTTTTGGCGCCCCTCAGCTTGTTGATTTCACCCCTCTGACCCATTTCATTAAAAAAAATTTATATTTTTCTATTTCTTTTTCATTTCTGACTTTATTTTATTTTTTCTAAACTTAAAAAATTACCAAAAATATTTTCATAAATTTTCACATTTTATTTTATTATTTTTATTATTTTTTGGACATAGAAATAATTATTAAATAACATACTTTTATTTTCTTTAATAAAAAACTTGAAAATAATACATAAAAATATTATATTTTTATTTTTATTATTTATATACTTAAATAATACTTTTTCTCACATTATTTTTATTTTTTAACATTTGTATATATTTTATTTATTTTATTGTACATAAATAAATAATACTTGATATATATATTTTCTTAAAACAAATTAGGGTTTCCACCCTTAATAAAAATAATCTTTTATTTTATTATCTTTAATGCATTAAATATTTTATTTTTACACACATAAAAATAATACAAAAACATTTTTTTATATTTATAATATATTGCATATTTATTTAATTGTCCATTTAAATATTTGCCTATTTATTTATTTGCACAATTAATTCAATTTGGATGTAATAGTTAATCTTAGGGTTTTATTTTCTTGTAAATACTCCTCATTCAAAATTGTATCCCCCTCCCCATGTCAATGTTGTAATAGTCGTAGATTTATTTTACGCACTTTATGCTTTCAAATATGCCATGATAGAGATTAGGGTTTGTATGCAATATCCAAAATCAAAACAAATACCTAGACCTAATACAAGACATAAAAGCATGTAAATTGACAACACAATGCACACATGCACCCCTAGGGTTTCCTCCACTTGTTGCCTTTAAATTGGCCATGGTATGCATGTTGAGTATCTTAGCAAAACAAAAACAAAACAAAAGATCATAGTCCCTCGATGACGCTATCTTGGTTGCCTATACAAAATGATCTAGTCCCTCAAAAAATTGCTAAAGATACTTAGCATTATTGCTATCATGGTCAGTACGATGACCCGCGCCTGTCCCGTTGAACATCCAAATACAAGGTTGTTTGCCAAATGCAATGGTAAAACAACAATGTAAAAGGGTTAAAAATGTGTAGGAAAGACTCTTGAGTAGATAGGGTAGACAACTCTTAGTTACTTGATCAAAACTTGCAAAAAAACATCCTTGCTATTTTCAAACACCTCACAACACAATTTCAAAACATTTCCCAAAATAAACTTTCAAACATTGAAAAATATTTTCAAAAGACAAACACCTTTGTATATATTCAAACAAGAATCATTACAAAGGTTGCCACAACGATGGCCTCTTTTCAAAACATTTTCAAAACCACGCACAAAGCACCATTTCAAACAATTGAAAAGCAAAAGCAAGTGATCTAAACAAGTAACTAAGAGCCCGTGGATAACGATGGATGAAAAGGGTGCTTGCACCTTCCCTTTTCATAATCTACCCACGAACCCAAGAAAACATCTCAAAGGTCTTTCCTGTGCTTTTTGATCTTTCCTTTGGATAAAATAAAAAGTCGGTGGCGACTCTTGCTAAACCAAAATATTTGCGAACACAAACGCAAAACCTCAAGTCAGTTCTCCCACCGTATCACAGGTAGCACCGTTGTTGGAGTTTGTAAGGGTCAATTCGAAAGGGATGTACGATCACTAAAGCAATGTTAGGACACCTTAGTAATAACCCTAGAGTCTTAAGATCTTTCAAGGCAACATTTCCGAGGCAACAGTCGAACGGGACAATTTGATCTTTTTAAACAGGAGGGTAACCACTAAGACACCCTATGCTTAATGATCGTTTACTGAAGGCAACCGAAGTGAGAGTATACCCTAAGAGTGATATGTGCGAGTTATTTGTTTCAGTTTATTTATCTTTGCACATTAGGGTTTTCTAACTGTATTAATTTGTCATGCATTCTTGTCATACAATCCTATCAGCATACATCGAGACAGTAAGTATTTGCGGGAATTAAAAAAATGCGAGAAAATAAATCTAAGCTATTACAAGGCTTCGGGGAGGGGGATTAATTACATAACCAAAAACCCGGGGATTTAAACAGTAAATAAAAACCCTAAATAAACTATTACAAAACATGAACAGTTACCAAAATATTGGCAAAATAAATAATAAGCGCGCAGCAAATTAAATGCGCAACGATTAGCGTTTTGACCCTTTGACTAATCCTACTTGCGATTGATTAAACAAAAATACTTTTTGTCATGTTTTTGTTATTTGAGAAAATAGTAAAATAATTGAATTGAAAAAGAAAATCCTAAGTTCTAATTAATTTTAAATTAAGAAATAATAAATTAATTCTAAAAAACCTATTTTTGTATTTTTATTTTATTTGAGAAAGAAAGAAGAATTAAATCAAGAGTTAACCTAATTTTCTAATTGAATTTTAATTGTGAAAGAAATTAAAGTTGCCCTAAATTAATTAAACTAATTAATTAAAAAAAACATTTATTAAGAAAAATAAATCTTTTTGTGATTTTGATTGGTTGATTTAAAATAAAATAATTTTTGTGTTAATTTAAAAGAAACAGAATAATTAAAGAACAGGAAATTAAAGAAAAATAATAGAAATAACCAAATGGGCTTGCTGTCAGCAGATCTGGCTGGGTAAGGATCCAGAAGATGATGAGTCTCAAAAGGTGAGGCGCATTGGATCTGGTTCTGGCTGATGGATCCAGAAGTTGATGACCCTCAGAAGATGGGGTGCACTGGATCTGGTCCTAGTTGGTGAATCCAGAAGATGATGGCCCTCAGTAGGTGTATGCGCACTGGATCAGGTTCTGGCTAGTGGATCTAGAAGGTGATGACCCTAAGAAGATGAGGTGCTAGATCTAATGAAAACAATGGAGAAAATGCCAAAAGCTCACGCCTGGGATCGAACCCAGAACAATGAGCTTCTGACTTCTTTCTTCTGACCAATTGCGTTGGGTGTAAATTTGTTAATATAATAAAAATAAATAGTATATTAGGAAAACAAGTTTCTGGCCAGAATAACACGCCGGAATTTGAACCAGCCAATCAAGTTGTGACACGTTGTTGTCTTCTTCCCTGGAACCGTCGTTTTAGACTATGAACCTTTACCTACAGACATATGCCTGTTGCTGGAACCTGTGTCATTCAAAAATCAAGCATACACAATATAAATTCAATTGGGGACCATGGATTAACTGAGTTTGAAACTCGGATCATTATGGTACCCATTATCAGGCCTAATTTTGCTTGAAACCCAAAACCCCAAATTGGAACACGAAAACCTAACAAAGGCAGAAGCTTATTCCTGCACTGTAAATTAAATCAAACTATCCAGAAACATTGCAAACATGATGATGAACACAAATATGTAATTTAAACATGCTAAAGGTGCAAGAATTGCAGTAATCGAATCTAGATAATTGTGTAAACCGTGAGAGTTATAAGGCGTGGTTCTGGATGTTCTGGCGCCTGCGAATGATTCGGAATGCCTATTGATTTTCAATTTGTATGATATATTTCCAAATTTGTCCTAATCATGCAATATTTGAGCCAATTAGATTTGATATTATTTGATTCTGATATGCCAACATTATGAGCTTGTGATTCTGTCCAAAAATCCAATCAAAACAAATCTTTGCTATTATTTACCAATTATTTGATTTAATTCAATTTTTAATAAATAAAAAATCAAAATAAAAAAATAATGAAGAAAATAACATGTGAGTGAACATTTGGGTCGTGGACCACGTTATATTTGTGGTGAAAGCATAAAAAGTTGGGCCCATTTAGCAAAACATGCAAATTTGAGCACATTTGACTTTTGGCAATTTTGCAAAAATGGTCAACTTGGCCAATGCATAACTCTCTCAATTTTGACCCTAGAGAGGTTCTCTTGGACTTTTAGAAATATTAGAATGTCCTCTAAGCAACCCTTTTGCTCTCATCTCAATTGAGTCTTCCATGTTCATGTATGAAGCTTTGACCCAAAAGGTGTTTTTGTTGACTTTTTAAAAGGACCTATAATGTCAAAATTCATATCTTTTTGTGAGTGCATATTCTGAACTTGGGAGCTGAATATGAATTGTAGGGAATCGCATACTCTTAAAAATGGGCTTTGGATGCATCGTTTCTGAAAATGCATGAGAAAGTTATTCTTGGTCAAAGTTGAGTTGACTTTTCCTGCAAAACCCCTAATTTAGCAACTTTTAGGTTTTGATAAATTGTGAGAAAATCCTTAAGAAATCATGATCAACCCTTGACCAAATGATGAATAATACTTCAAAATGAGGATGTTGACCAAAAATCTTGAAGTTTGACTGTATATGGGCCACAATTGACTTTTGACCTAGTATAATTGATTTTCAGGCATTTGAGCAATTGACTGAGCAAACTTCTTCTGCAAGGCTTGAAACATTACATGGATGATCTTAAGGACATATTAGGATAATGATGAGAATTTAAGTCCTTTGGGGTTCACACATATTGATGAAAATAGAAACCCTAATTTGAGGTATACTGCCTTAGGAGAGAGTTTGTCTGGTCAACTCTTGGACTTCCTTGAGCAATTTCAGGACCTTACTTGCCATGTGTTGAGAAATATGGGAGGGAAAATTTTGGGGTACAATAGTTTGAGATATGGCTATCATATCGTCTATGTAGACCTCTATTTCATGATGTATCATGTCATGAAATAAAGCTACCATGGCGCGCTGATAGGTTCCCCTAGCATTCTTCAATCTGAATGGCATTACCTTGTAGCAGAATGTGCCCCACTGTGTGACAAATGGTTTTTTCTCCATGTCCTCAGGTGCCATTTTTATTTGGTTATAACCTGAGAATCCGTCCATGAAGGAAAACACTTTGTGTTGTGTCGTATTATCAACTAGGATATCAATGTGGGGGAGTGGAAAATCATCCTTAGGGCTCGCCCTATTCAAGTCTATGTAGTCCATACACATTCGTACTTTGCCGTCTTTTTTAGGTACGGGAACAATGTTGGCAACCCATTGAGGGTAAGAAGTGACAGCTAAGAATCCAGCGTTGAATTGCTTCATGACCTCTACTTTAATCTTTTCTGACATATCAGGCCTCATGCGGCGAACCTTTTGCTTTACTGGCGGACAACCCTCTCTTGTAGGCAGACGATGTACCAGGATGTCTGTATCAAGTCCTGGCATGTCTTCATATGACCAGGAAAAAACTTCAACATAATTGTGTAATAACTGAATCAGACGCTCCTTGACACTGGGTTCCATATTGGCACCCACCTTGACCTCTTTTTTGTCTTCTTCGGTACCCAGGTTGATTGTATCCACGGGTTCCTCGTAAGGCTGAATGGTTCTCTCCTCTTATTGTAGCGGTCTGGAAAGTTCCCCTGGTACTTCACAATCGTCTTCACCTTCGTCTTCAGCTTGGTAGATTAGATTCTCAGAGTCACAAAAGGCCATAGCAGTATCGTTACCCATGGGATCCAGAGTGGACGGAGACCTGCATTATGAGTATGGGTGTGTGTAAGGGTATAGCTATCTTTGAAAGAAAATAAAATGTAAAAGAAAAACAATGAGCACAAAAGTTTGTATGCGAAAACGTCCATGATTCATTGATGTCATATGAATATGAAATAATAACCCTTACAAATGGACCATTGTGCCTCGGGTAAGACACAAGTTTTTAAGAGTGCGAATGGTTTTTTAATATTACAGATCCAATAAAATGTAAAGATAAATTACTTTGGGATAAATGTGATCGGGACAAAGTCTCTAGCCTCCCAATTGCTGAGCCCTCCATTGATAGTCAGAAATATCCAATCCTCCAGGTTGCAATCATCTTCACCACCTTCTACCGCGTTGACCTCATGGTTGCTAATCTTCAAGGGTGGCCCTCCAGCACGCGCACGACGTACAACCTTTTGAGCACTTGAAGTGAAACCTAGGCCAAACTTGTCAGACTTATACGGGATATCTGGAAGTTGCCACCAGATGGTGCATCCACCTTCCTCTACCACTGCTTTGGCGTCCTTTAGTGATGACATCCGGAGTGGAGGTATTGTGATCTTGGGAATCTGGGACACAGTCTTGGTCACTGCCACCTCTTGGGGGACCTCTTCGAAGTGTTGAAATGGAGTTTCAATGAATTCGTCGTCCAATTCCATATATCTGAAGGAATTGAGATGGATGATCATGTATTCTTCCTCTCCATGGACATTGATAATCTTCCCTTGAACCGGATACTTCAGCATCTGGTGCAATGTAGAGGTGACAGTGCCAGCATTATGGATCCATGGCCAGCCTAGCAAGCATGAATACGAAAGGCGGATGTCCATTAAATAAAAGGTGGAATTGAAAGTTTGGGTTCCAACCTTTATGGGGATATCCACTTCCCCGTGTACCATCCTCTTTGAGCCATCAAATGCCCTTACTACTATGTTTCTTGGCTTTAACATTAGTCCCTTGTAGTCAAGTCTATCCAAAGCATTTTTTCGGTAATACATTCAAAGATGAGTCAGTGTCCACCAAGACATGGGCTAGAGTTGTGCCCCTACACTCCACTATGACGTGCAACGCCTCATTGTGCTTTCTTCCCCTCGCTGTTAGATCAGCATCTATGAAACCTAGGCCGTTATCCGCTGTCAAGCTGGCCACATAGTCTTGGAATTGATCAGCAGACGTCTCTTGAAGTACATGGGCTACTTTAAAGAACTCCAGCAAGGCTTTCGCATGTGCCTCGGAACACAGTAGTAATGCCAGCATGGAGATCTTGGAGGGAGTTTGCCCCGACTGTTCAACTACATCGTAGTCGCTCCTCTTTATAATTTTTAGGATCTCCTCCATTTCTTTCTTAGATTTATTAGGGATAGTCAGTGATTGAGCCTTCGTCCGGACAGGCTCCACTTGAATACTCTTTCCTCGAGTCTCGGTAGCGGGAGTGTTGGTAGGAATGATAACAGGAGTTGTGACGGCTTCGTCAATAGGAGAATTTGCAGAGATGATTATGGGTACAGAGGTAACCTTTGGAGAAGCCACAAGGATGATCACAGGTCCAGAAATTGCTTTTGGGGGAGCAATTTCTGGAGAAAAGATCTTACCGCTTCGGGTAATTTTACTAGTTCCGGCAATATTGTTGATGTCAGATTCTTCTTCAGAGTTTATTTCTTTGGCGGCTGGCCAATCTTGTTTGATGCCATGGTAGTAAATGTCCCTTCCGTAATTCCACGACACGGTTTTGTCTGATACATATGGGATTGGCCCAGACATTGTGATGATTAAAGAAGTTTCTTTCGGAACTGATGTAATTCTAACGGGTCTTTTGGTGGAGACCCAGGAAGAATTGGCGGAAATGGTAATGATAGAAACATCTTCAACAGGAATAGGTGAAACAGGAGTACTTTCAAACAAAATCTCTTTGTGATCTATCAGGCGCTGAATGCCTGCTTTCAACAAAGGGTAATCAGTTGTTGAGGATAAGCAAAAATGGAAAACTTCATTACAGCCCGGGAACACACCGGCTTTCAACAAGTTTATCTTAATAGTCGGAAGTGGGGTCATGAGTTCATCAACTGTGGTAACAAACAAATCTTCTTCAATGGCATTGGTATTGTGACCATGTCTGGGCATAGGAGCAGAAATGACATTTGGCTTCTTGGGCGCATCAAACTCAATTTCTTTTGCTTCAATGAGGTCTTGTATTTTCTTATTCAAGGCCCAACAGTTATTAGTATCGTGACAAGGACTTTTAGGGTGATATGTGCAACGAGCATTGGGATGATAATGAGTGGATGTTGTATTGGGGTTTTTCGGAGCTTCTTTCAAGGTTGCCAAGTTGAACCTTAGAAGATGCGGTAATACTTGAGACAGAGTCATGTTAATTCTGGTGAATTGCTTGACTGGCCTTTCCACCCTTGGTTGATTACTTCTTTGTTGATCAGACGTAATATTTGGAATCATAATAGCCCCCACCATTGGTCAGTGTTCGGCCCTCTCTTGGTTTCTTTGCGGATATACAGCAGCTACCTCTTTCTTCCCAATAAAAGGCTTCCTTACAGCTGCAGAAGAAGATGAATCCTTCTGAATCTTTCCATTTTTTATGCCAACTTCCACCCTCTCTCCAGTTAATATCAGTTCAGTAAAGCCTGCAGATGAACTTCCGATTAATTGGTTGAAGAAGGGACAAGATAAGGTGCCTAAGAACATGTCCACCAATTCCCTCTCAGACAGAGGGGGTTGAACTCTTCCAGCCAAATCTCTCAATTTTTGTGTGTAATCCTTGAAACCTTCATTAGAAGCCATGGCCATACTCTGGAGTTGAGTACGGGTAGGCGCCAAATCAACATTGTATTGATATTGCTTGTAGGAAGCTGAGGTAAGATCTTCCCAATTGTGGATGTTGGCTCTTTCTAGTTGGTAAAACCAGTTGAGTTGTGTTCTAGACAGACTGTCCTTGAAAAAGTGCACCCATAAGTATTTATCAGCGGCGTGGGGTTGGATTTTTCTCACATATGACCGGAGATGCATTTTAGGGCATGACACTCCATCATACTTGGCAAACATGGGCACTTTGAATTTTGGAGGAATCACAATCCTCGACACTAGTCCCAATTCCTCAAAGACTAAGCCTGGCACCTTTTGTATTTCCATCGCGTTCAACCGATCTTCAAGATGTCTGTACTTATCATCAGTTGGAGGATACTGTTCCTCAGAGTAGTCTTCTTCTTCCTCTTCTTCTGATTTTGACGGGATTGCAGTTTCCTTGCCTTTCCCTTCTCCTTCACCGGATGTTGTTGCAAAATTTAAAGTCCTTCTTATCTGCCCATGAAATCTTATCCCCATGTTTAAGACTCCAGTTACCTTCTTTGTTTTCTTTTTCCTCTCTTCAGCTAGTAGAGTCTTCAATTCTTCTTCCCCCTTGGCTAGGGTCATGAGAAATTGTTGAAACTGCGTATTTTCAGCTTGAAGATCTTTCACTATTTCTCGATATCCATCTTACTGGAATAAACAGTAGAGAGATGAGGAGACTTGTTGCAAAAGACCTGTTTATGTTATGATGAATGATATATGCATATGCAATGTTTTCAAGGATTTCAAAGATTCAAGTTTGTTTTAGACAAAAAGGAAACACACGTTATATTAATAAGATAAAGTTTGAGTACATCAATGCCCCTTGGACAAAATATTACAAAACTCTAAGATAAAAAAGTAGTGCACATCCTCTTTGGTGCAATGTAGGTATTTAAGGTATGCTCCTCATGTAGTAGCCTAGTAAGTTCCAAAACCTTCTTCTCGCTTGCGTAGAATTGGGCTTCGAAAGTATCTCGCTCCCCTTTGAGTTGTATCCAATCCCTTTGTAGGTCTTCAAGAGATGTGGGCATGTCAGGATGTAGGATAGTGTATGGAACATCTCCCTCCTTGAAAGGCTCAATGATTACAGGGAGAATGGAGGGGTAAGGCATCATAAGACTCTGAGCGCGAGTTCGTACCCATTTGAGGTAAGGCTCAAGAGGGATAGAATTCTTGTGCCCCAAAGTTTTGCTATCCACCTTGTTGAGCATCCTCCAGGCTCGGATAAATCTTTGGCGAAGACTTTGATCGTCGTTGTCGTAGTCGAATACCAAACCTTGAATTAGCATCTCGTGTGGGCCATCCCTTCGGGTGTAACCAAATTGTCTTAAGGCTAAGCATGGGTTGTAGGTGATGCCTCCCCTAATGCCAAGTATAGGGACATTAGGGAATTCTCCATAACGGTCGACGATGAGAACATTCTCTTTGGATCGAGAGCACGAATGAATGTCTGAATGTTTAAGCGTCATCAACCTTTGTGACCACCTTGAACCTTGTTCATTCTTTAATACAGATTGGGGAAGATGAGAAATAAACCATCTTGCCAAGAGAGGAGTGCAACACATAAGGACACCTCTTTTCCTCATTGTGCGAGTGTGAAAAGAGTATAGGATATCCCCTAGAAATGTAGGCACCAGTTTGTGTGACATGAAGATTTTAACGGCGTTTACATCTATGAGTTGGTCAGGATTTGAAAACAAAACCATCCCATAGATGAGAAGAGCCACAATTTACTCAAAGGCTTGCAAGTCTAGGGAATTCCAACAGCTTTGGGCTTTCTCAAACAGGAACTTTGCTAAGAAACCTTTGACACCACTCCTAGTTTCCCAATGGGTTGTGACATTAGATGAGTGCAAGTGTAGAGCTTGAGCAATCTCTTCTGGCTTTGGGTCTCTTTCTATACCGTTTAAAGGTAGTTGATTGAGAATGGGAATCCTCAAGAGTTGGGAGAATTATTCCAAAGTAGGCACAAGTTGATAGTCGAGAAATGTGAAGCAATGGTGCAAAGGATCAAAGAACTGAAAGAGCACCTTCATCATATCCTCATCTGTGTTGGAGGTGACCAAGTTGAGTAGACGACCATGTCACTCAGTGAATGGAGAGTTCTCAAGAATCTTTGAAGCTATCTCCTTAAGTTATGGAGGAATTCTTACAAGGTTGACTTGAATAGTTTTCCTGCGAAGTGAATCCATTTCCTACAAAACAAGAACAAAGATGAATCCAAAAATCCTTGAAATGGTTATTGGATGTATATGATGTTCATGATGTCCATGATGTTATGTACAAGTATGCATATACAAGCAAAGCAAACAAGTCCTTAGTTTAGGCTTGCATGGTGTTTTATAGGTAAGTACCCTCTTGAAGTTTAGTGGGCTTAAACTTGTCCTAGTAATAGTAACCGGGTTCTAAGGAGCTCAATATCACTGGATTGTTTCCTTGGTCATTGTTTCAGCTCAAGCCTCTTTAATGGCGACTGAAATATCCCAAGAAACCAAACCTCAATGAGTGTAGTATCGAGTATCTACCAACTTTGGACTGCACCAAAGCCAGTCATCTCACTACATCCTAAAGGCCAAGTTGGTCAAGTAAAGGTTCTAAAAGTTCATTAGTGCTTCATGACATCACTCAGCGGCCCCGTATTCTCTTTGATTAACTCAAAGGTTAACGGTACCCACAAATATGTCGCACTAACGTAGCTATTTCTTAGACCATGTTGGTATACCCCGCACAGTTTCCATAACGTATTGCTACTTACCTATAATGTATCCCAAATTCGGGTAGAGGATTCAAACCCAAACAAAGATCCATAATGTAAAGCATACAAATCAAACAATGTAAGCAAGTAAATGTGATCTATCCCTAAGGTAACCCCACTTTTATAATTCTCCCTAGTAGAGTCGCCAGTTCTGTGGTACGGTGGGAGAACTGACTTGAAGGTTTTACATTTTATCACAAATGTTGCGGTTAGCAAGAGTCTCCACCGACTTTTCTTTTATCCAAAAGGAAAGGTAAAAAAGTACAGGACAGACCTTTGAGATTGTTTATTGAGTTCGGGGGTAGATTATAAAAAGGGAAGGTATTAGCATCCTTTTCATCCATGGTTTTCCATGGGCTCTTAGTTACTTGCTAGATCACTTGCTTTTGTTTGAAATTATGCTTTGTCTGGTTTTGAAAGTATTTTGTAAAAGAGGCCATTGTTTAGGCAATCTTTGTAATGATTCTCGTTCGTAAGAATGAATACAAATATGTTTGTCTTTTTGAAAATGTTTTCAAGTTTGTAAGATGTTTTGATATGTGTGTGTTTGTTTTGAAAATAACAAGGATATTTGTTTGAAATGGAGCAAGTAACTAAAAGTAATCTACCTACTCAAATGTCTTTCTTGTTCATTTTCTTTTCCTTTAATATTGTTGTCTTACCATTGATTTGGTAAGCAACCCTATCTTTGGATGTAAATGGGACGGGCGTGGGTCATCGTATAACCATGATTAGCAATGTTGCAAAGTATCTTAGCATTTTGAGGGACTAAGATCATTTTTGTAAGGCAACTTTGAATAGCGTCATCGAGGGACTATGATCTTTTTTTTTGTTTTTTTTGCTAAGATACCTTACATGCGTAATATGGCCATTTTGTTCAAGGCAACCAAGTGGAGTAACCCTAGGGGTGTTTGTGTGCAATTGTGTCATTTTCATGCTTGATTTTGTCTTGAATTAGGGTTTTCTATTTGATTGGTTTTATCTTGCCATACAAACCCTAATTTTTAACATGTTATATATAACGCGATAAATTGCGGAAAGTAAATATCCTACGCTATTACAATAATTTGGGGATGGGGTGTACAAATTTACAAATGGGGATTGCAAGAAATTAAAGTCCTAATTATCTATTACAACCATATTGAATAGCTATGAAGAAAATATATGAAGCATGTAAAAATAAAGAAAAATGAAAGGAAAAGAAAACATTTTGGATCATTATGTGTCGAGACATGCCGTAAAATCAAGCTTCTCGAATGCACTTTTGTTTTGATGAAGACAAATCATGATTGATAAAGAAGGCACAAATTATTGATCAAGCTAAAAGCCTCTTTGGATGAAGTCTTTGGTTCAAGCCCTTAGCAAATTTCAAGGTATAATGATAATACTTACCTTGAACTTAAGATATAGATGCTCAATGGTCAAAAAGAAAACATTTTATATTGTCCAACTCTTTATTCAAGTTTTTTCAAAGAAAAATTCAATTTTCATTTGAGTGCAATCGATTTGCATGTTAGTGCAATCAATTGCATGCTTCCATTTTCCAAAACATTGGCTACTGACTTCCAGTGCAATCAATTTGCATGGTTGTGCCATCGATTTCACACTCAAAATATGTGGAAATCTGGCTACTGGAACCCCGTGCAATCGATTTGCATGGTTGTGCAATCGATTGCACACTTAAAATATTTGGAAATCTGGCTACTGTAACCCCGTGCAATCGATTTGCATGAAGGGTGCAATCGGTTGCCTACTGTATGTTTTTGAAAAACAGCTGCCTTACACCTGCCTATTCATGATACTATTTCATGGAAAACTTTTCACTCAATCTCGGCAATTGTTCATGATTTTTTTACAACCTTTTTCTTCAAAGGTCACTGCATTTTAGCCTAAAAAATGAACCAAATGATGATTATTGAAATGAAGAGTTTAAAGTTAAGGAGACTTACCTTGCAACTAGAATTTATATTTTGAGCTTGAGGTGTTGCCTTGTGGACTATTATGGCCTTTTTCAGTTATGAGATTTTTTTGAGAGTTTGTCAAAAAAACTTATGGTTTTCTTTCTCCCTTTTTCCCTCCTCTCCCCTCCTCTCCCCTTTTTTTCGCAAATGCTCCTTCTATTTATAGGCAAAGGACTTGTGAACAAAGGCTGAATAGGTTTACAAAACAACATGTTATAGTTTGGTTGGGATGTAAGTATCAAACTATGTCAAGTACTCCATGGTTCCAAGATGAAGTACCAAAGTTGCTGGTTTAGAGGGGTTAATTTCCATGTTTTATGGTGGAGTAAAATCAGAAACAAACAAAGTATGGGCTCAAGACAAGTTTTGTACAAAAAGCTTGCTTTTCAAGAATAGCAATGGTGCCTTTATGCCATAAATGGAAAGATCCTTTGGACAATGGCTTAAACACTTGGGTAATAGCTCAAAAGTGGGTATAAATATTAAAATATGTAGAGATTTGCAAGCAAGAAGGCTTGCAACATAAGATTATGCAGCATAGCATAAGGGTTTTGTTGTGTGTTCTTCAATAGAATCACTTTCAAATCAAGGGTGGATGCCCAACTTCATGCCCTTGAATCTCCTAGATTAAGTATGATAAATTCATGCTCTTTGATGTTTTGGAAAGCTTGAAACATCCTCTATAACTTTCATGTTGACCACTTTTGTTAAATCAAACTGGAACTTGATGGAAATTGGCCAAGAAGTTAGGATAAAAACCTGTCCAAACCTGCTGAAAAATTCTCTAAGTGTTTATTCAAAAATTCCATGACTTCATGAATTTATAACTCAAAATCCAAAACATTTCCTGCTGTACAATGTTTTAGATCTCATTGAGATCTACAACTTTGGAGGTTTTCCTTGAATCATCTTACATCATGGAAAAAAATTGGCATGAAGTGGTGAAATTATCATGTGTAAGAACACTTAGAAAATTTCTCTGTCTTGGAAATCTTGCTTTTCAAGTTGACTTTTGACTTTCTTAACTTCTTGATGATCAAGCTTGATATTTTTGAATGTCTTGATAAATTGTGATATTTGAAACTTAATTTTGACCAAAAAGTCAAAGTTTGACTTTTGGTGCTACAGTTGACTTTTTCACCAATACGACTGATTTTAGGTCAAATTATCAATTGACTGAGCCAAAATGCGATCCAAGACCTGAAACTTAATTTTCAGTCATCAGTGCTTGAGGAGATGTCTTGAGCTGATCAACCTTAGTGCATTCTTTAACTAAAGGAGATCTTGTGAGATATTAATTGAGAAATGAGAGGGCAAATTTTTGGGTACAACAACTGCCCCTGTTCAATCTTCTTAAGCCTGAAGAGTTAGATTGGCGGGTTTTTTTCATTCAAGATCTGAAGGTGGAAGATGATTGGACACTAGAGTGCCCAGAAATTTGCACTCGGTGATGTGATGGTAGAGGGAATGGGCTTAAAGATGCCATTTGGAAGGATGTTAGAGAGTTGTTGGAGATGGGCTTGTAGATGCCATCTAGAAATGATTGTTGAATTGTATTTGTAAGTTGAAATTAAGTGAGTATCAGAATGGCGTCAGTGTCTGGAGTGTATTTGAGCTGTATCTGGAGCTTGAATCTAAATGAATATTAGAATGACATCCATTTTTGGAGCATATCTGAACTGTATTTGAAAGTTGAATTTGAATGAGTATCAGAATTGCATCCGTGTTTGGAGCGTATCTGAACTATATCTTGAAAGTTGAATCTGAATGAGTATCAGAATGGCATCCATGTCTGGAGCGTATCTGAACTATATCTGAAAGTTGAATCTGAATGAGTATCACAATGTCATCCGTGTTTAGAGCATATCTGAACTGTATTTGAAAGTTGAATCTGAATGAGTATCACAATGGCATCCGTGTCTGGAGCGTATCTGAACTGTATCTTGAAAGTTGAATCTGAATGAGTATCAGAATGGCATCCGTGTCTGGAGCGTATCTGAATTGTATCTTGAAAGTTGAATCTGAATGAGTATCAGAATGGCATCCGTGTTTGGAGCGTATCTAAACTGTATCTTGAAAGTTGAATCTGAATGAGTATCAGAATGGCATCCGTGTCTGGAGCGTATCTGAACTGTATCTTGAAAGGTGAATCTGAATGAGTATTAGAATGGCATTCGTGTCTGGAGCATATCTGAACTGTATCTGAAATCTTTGAACATTGTTAATGGTAATTGTTAATCTTATCCTGAAAAGGGTAAAATGTTAGCTAAAATGCAAAGTCATGTTGCATGCAATGTATGATGTAATGTATTTACTTTATCAATGTTCATGATTCATGGGTACAATGTATGCGTATGTGAGTTGATCTGCTGCATTGTGTTGGATTGAGGAAAATAAATCCCTGAATGCTGCTGAGGACATGTGAGTCTTCATGTCTTGAAGTCGAAGTATTGATGGATTTCTACCAAGAGAAATAAATTATGTTGTAAGGGCAATGCCATGTATTGCTTGTAAAATCTGTTGGGGAGTCCCGAGAAATTTGACAACTTCTACTGGGGATCAACAATTTGAAACTGTGTTCCGCTGGGGATTTAAATGACGTACTGCAGGGAATTACTTATGGAATATCCTAGAGATATTTTCCTATCCTTTCAACCTATCAGTAATCGTCTTTCTCATTTTGTCTATTTGTAAACAATAATTATGTTCAGATGCATATGTTCGACAAGGAAATCATTGGACGTTTTTGTAAACAAAACACAAGCGTAAAGAAAAAGACAAATAGTTTTTGCACTTTCAAAGGGATATCTTCGTATTGATTTTGAGTAAATATTTTTGTACAAAGGGGACAAACATTCTAGTAAGAGAATGCTGTTGTAAAACAAGAAAAATTTGATACAAAGAAAGATAACTATGTGTAATAATCCCATGGGGTTCCCATTCTTCTATAGCCTTCGTATCTCTGAGCATTTTCTCTATTTGTCTCATCCGAAGATGACTGAATTGATCAGAACCTCTGAGTTTGTCAGTGGAAGCCAAAGATTGTTCATAAAGTGATCCGACGGGACATATTCGTATGCCTTAATTCTCTAACTTTTGCCTGGACCGCCCTTTCGGGTTTTCAGTCCACCTAGAAACCCTTTTTTAACCCAAGTCGACCTTTCAGGTTTTCAACTTGCTGGGTGTACAAATTTTTTGTTTTATCCCCAACTTTTGCCCGGAACTTTTTGGTTCGCCGAGATGCCCTTGTTTTCCCTAGGTATGTCAACCTAGCGGGTCTCTTATGCGTAGTATCTTTTGACAATGTCCGTGTCCGCAGGGTGCGGCAGGTCGTCGCCATCCATGGTGGTCAAGATCATTGCCCCACCAGAGAAGATGTTTTTGATTACAAATGGTCCTTCATAGGTAGGAGTCCATTTTCCCCTGGGACCACTTTGTGGCAATATGATGTGTTTGATCACTAGATCCCCCATTTGATACACTTGACGTCTGACTTTCTTGTTGAAAGCCTTGATCATCCGTTTTTGATACATTTGACCATGGCAAACAGCAGTAATTCTCTTCTCATCAATCAAGTTCAGTTGATCAAGTCGAGTCTGGATCCAATCGTCTTCATTCAAACCTGTATCCTTCATAATCCTCAGAGAGGGGATCTGAACCTCGATAGGCAAGACAGCTTCCATGCCGTATACCAAAGAATATAGTGTTACCCTGGTTGATGTGCGAGCTGTGGTACGATAGCCGTGGAGAGAGAATGATAGCATCTCATGCCAGTCTTTGTATGTGACTGTCATTTTCTGTATTATCTTTTTAATGTTTTTATTTACAGCTTCGATAGCACCATTCATCTTTGGCCGATAGGGAGAAGAATTGTGATGCTGAATCTTGAATTGCTTGCACAATACGGTAATCATAGTGTTGTTGATATTTGTACCATTGTCAGTGATGATCCTTTCTGGGATACCGTACCGGCAAATGGGATTTTGCTTGATGAAACGTCCAACAACATTCTTGGTAACGAAGGTGAAGGAGGCTGCTTCAACCCACTTTGTAAAATAGTCAATGGCCACTAGGATGAAATGGTGTCCATTGGAAGTTGTCGGCTTGATTTCCCCAATCATATCAATCCCCCACATAGCAAAGGGCCAAGGAGCTATCAAGACATTCAGAGGAACTGGAGGTACATGCACCTTGTCAGCATAAATTTGATATTTATGGCAGGTTCGAGAGTGTTGATAGTAATCTGCTTCCATGGTAGACCAATAATAGCCTGCCCGTAAGATTTTCTTCGCCATCGTATGCCCACTGGAATGGGTGCCAAAAGTACCTTCATGCAATTCAGCCATGATCCTTTCTGCTTCAACCTTATCCACGCACCGAAGTAACACAGAGTCATGATTGCGTTTGTATAGGATGTCATTACTAAGCAAGAACTTAGCAGAGAATCTCCTTAAGAATTTTTTATCATTGATTGAAGCTCCTTCTGGATATTCTTGAGCCTCGAGATACCTCTTGACTTCATGAATCCAAGGCTGGTCCACTACTTCTTCAGTATTAATCTCGTGACAGTGTGTTGGTTCATCCATTTGTTCGATGGTGATTTGGGGAGCCTCGTTATCCCATTTAAGTTTAGACATAAATGACATTGTGGCTAGTGCGTCTGCTAGCTGATTTTCTTCTCGCGGGAAATGCTCGAAGGTAATCCTCTCAAAATGTGGTAGCAATGTCAAAACATGTTCTATGTAAGGGATAAGGTTTGGGTGTTTGGTGTACCATTCCCCTTTGATTTGGATGATAACCAAAGCTGAGTCTCTGAATACATCCAAAGATTTGATTCCCAAGTCTATGGCAGCTTTGAGATCGAAGATGCATGCTTCGTATTCGGCCATGTTGTTTGTACAATTGAAGCAGATTCTTGCGGTAAAGGGAGTATGATACCCTTACGGAGATATGAGTAAAACACCGATACCATTGTCGAGTGCATTGGAGGCTCCATCAAATAACAGGGTCCATCGGGATCCTTGTTCAAGTCCGTCATATGGCCTGATTTCTTCACAGTTGTCTAATGTCATGATATCTTCGTCCGGGAATTCAAACTTCATGGACTGGTAGTCTTCTACAGCTTGGTGAGCAAGGTGATCAGCTAGTACACTGCCCTTTATATCTTTCTGGGTAGTATACTGTATGTCGTACTCTGTTAGGATCATCTGCAATCTCGCTATTCTCCTAGAAAGAGCTGGCTTCTCGAAGATGTATTTTATCGGATCCATTTTACATATCAACAAAGTAGTATGAGTCAGAATATACTGTCTTAGCCGACGAGCAGCCCATGCCAGAGCGCAGCTGTAGCGGTAAAAATGTTCAAGACTAAGCCATTGGATTGACTAGACTTTATACAAATCAAAATCAAAATCGCCACCGTGCTTTATTGTTTCCAAAGGAATGGGAAAAGAGCGAATAACCCAAAAAAGGGGAAAGATTCAAGGTAAGGTGGTTGGTTATGCAAAGGGAAGGTGTGATCAGTGGATCTGGAACTGACTGTTTAACGCTGGTTCGCGAAATGTCGCGGAAGCAAGAGTCGCCACCGTCTTTTATTTTCTCCAACATGGACAGGACAAAAGCACAGCAAAATTCCTTATGAGATTGTTTCTCGGTTCGGGAGGTAGATTTATAGAAAGGGAAGATGTTAGCACCCTTTCTATCCATGGTTATCCATGGGCTCTTAGATACTTGCTCATTTGTGTTTTCAAAAGTGTTTGCTTTTCAAGTGTGAGTGGGTTTGAAAAAGTTTCGTTTAAAGTTTCAGATCGACTCTTGTATCAGTCCTCAAGAGTGTTTGAAAAATCGTTTTGAAAGCTTTTTGAAAAGTGTCGGTGTGAAAAGAGTTTTGATTTGTTTTGAATTAGAGCAAGTATCTACGAGTCATCTACCTACCCTAAGGAATTAGGCTGTGTAAATGTCCTTAAAGTCGTGCCATCCCACCATTGAGAGGTAGGTAGCACCACCGTTGGAGGTGTTCGGGCCAATTCGAGTTTAGGGACAGTGTGGTCACCAGAGCAATAGTAGGACACCTTAGAAGCTACCCTTATGCCATGGGGCATGGACATAAGGACTTACTAAAACGTCCAATACTCGACGACCACGTTTCGAGGGGCAAGGCAACAGTGAGGCGTACCCTAAGAGTGGTGTGTGAATTTGTGTGTTAGTTCCAGTTATATTTTATCTTGATCATGCATTGGGTGAGCTACGCTTTGATTTTATTTGGGTCATTCATTCTTTCATGCAAAATTTAGCAGTTTTAAGGGTGCGGAAATTAAAGTGCGGAAAATAAAGTCCTACGCTATTACAAGGCGCGGGTCTATACATCGCCAAATTAACAAAGACCCGTTTTAAATAAAATGCAGAAAGTAAATAAATTTCCTAATTACTATTACAGGGCTTGGGCAATTACATAATATTTAAAACGGAAAATAAGGACAAACGCGCGAAAAGAAATTAGAATCGAAGGTTCGAGGGCGTTGGACCCTTTAAAGAAATTAAATGAAATTAAAAATTAATTAATTATTTAATAAAGAAAAGGAATTGTTTTTTATGGTTTTTTATATTTATGAAATAAAGAAAATTAATTAAAATTAGAAATTAAATAAAATCCTAGTTCTAAGTATTTTTAATTTTTAGAGAAAAAGATTAAAGTTTTAACCTAATTTATACTAATTATTTAATTACATGGGTATTTACAAAATAATTAATAATTAATAATAATAATAAATAAGAGGAAATTATTTTATTAAGAAAAGATAAAAATGCTAAAAAAAACTAATTTCTACATATTTTAGTTATTAAGGAAAACATTAAAATTTTAACCTAATTTTACTAAGTTGATTATTAAAATTTATTTACAAAAAATATAATGAATTAGATATTAAATAAACATATTTTCAGTTTTGACTTTTCTGGATTTTATATTTGTGAAAATTAATTTTGTGGATTAAATAAAACAATAAAGCAAATAAAAGAATAAAAATGAGAATTAAAATAAAAATGAAAATATGCAAACCATGGGGGTGTCTGACCCAATCTGGGAGGTTAATTGTGAGTAATTTGGCCCAACAGATTCCAGGCCTTTTTGACTTTCAGTGATCACGTGGGAAGCAGTTGACTAATGCGTATGGTGGAATCCACATTCTGGCCATTGGATTGATCCCCTGGGACACTTGGCAGGCACAGGCGCTGGGCACATAGTGGACCACTGGAGAGAAGTAACACCTGAACATATTACAACCAAAATTATTGAGAAATATGGGGGACCTGGGAATCGAACCCAGGTCCTAGTACCTGCAAGTCAGCTGACCAACCATCTGAGCCAACGCGCATGTTTGATATTATTATGGAAAGTGATTAATATATGAGAAAACAAACGCTATTGGTATAAAAACAAAAATCACGCGCGAATATTCAAACTACCCAGTCCTGTCCAGACACGCATGCATCGTCTTCATCTTTTTTCCTGTAACTAAAAGCAAATAGAGGGGGTTTTAAACCCCCACTAAACCAGACCTGCAATAATAGCGATTAGACGATAGTCAAAAATAAAAAGGGCGCGAGGTGTGGATTCCATTCGTTTGGAGGTCCTGATTCCATTGGCATAGGTTTTATTGTCTAATTTTTCCACATGAAGGGAACCCTAATTTCAAACTTCTGAAACCCTAGAACACGTCCATGGTGAATTCCTATTTAGACAGCCATTCTTCAATTGAGTAATACCATTAGCTTCAGAAGGTTCATGTTAGTGTAAATCAACATTAAAAACATATGAAAAATGCATGTAAATTCAAACACGAATATGAAAAATTTCAAGAAAAGTAAGACTCTGTTATACCAATTCCTTGAGTATGGAGGGCTGGTTTTGATTGGAATCGTTTCATGGGTGTCTTGGCAAGGTTTTGGAACACTTCTCAAGCCTTGAATTGCACTCTAGGTCTGAAAACAGTTTTCAATATTTTGTCCAAAATTGCAAGTTTGTTATTTGGTGTTTAGCGCAGCTTCTGTGTCTAAGGCCTTAGGGTTATGTTCTATATGTATCTGAGCATGATTAGGTTAAGAAAAACAAGCCCAAAGTTTATGCATTCATGATTTGGAGATTTGATTTTTAAGCATATCAATTTCAATCTTTTTCATGTCAATCATGCCAAATATGGAAGATTTTGTTCCCTTGAGAATGTGCACGAAATATTTAGGTCATGATGGAAGGATTTGCTTCACAAAAAAGATTTAAAATCATTATTTAGTATTTTTCTCATAATTAAATTGAATTAAATGAATTAATAAGATTAAAAATTCAATTAATTAATTAAAAATAAGAAAATAACTCCCTTTTAGCTTAATGGGTCGTGCATAGCCTTTGGGTAATGATTCATGGAAGAAAATGAGGCCCATTAGCATTTTTGAAGCCTTTTGTGCAAAGTTGACTTTTCAAAATTCCCAAAAATTTCCCAACTTCTACAAGGCATATCTTGCTCAATTTTGAAGCTTTGATCATATTCTTGGACATTTTGGAAAGGTCTTGAAGTCCTCTAACCAATGCCTTTTGTCCCATGTCATTTTGATTTACCAATCTCATGTTATGGTCTTTGACTTAAAGTTCCTTTTTGTTGACTTTTGAAAATGACCTATAATGTTGAAATTGATAACTTTTTGTGAGAGCATTTCTTGGACTTGAAGTGTGAAGATGAGTTGTAGGAAATGTCATTCTCTTCAAAATGAGCTTTGGATGGGATTTTTCTGATAAACCATGAAGAAGTTATGCCCTGGTCAATTTGCAGTTGACTTTTCCAACTGTCCAAAAATAGAAACTTTTGCATCTTGAGACTTTTTGAGCCATGCTTTGAGAATCATGATCAAGAATTGATCAAATGATGTTTGTGGCTTCAAAATAAGATGTTGACCAAAAATTTTGACTTTTGACTGTCAAATGACCATTTTGCCCCTGCAGTTGACTGTGAAGCATTTAGGGTTTTTGACTGTGCAATTTGATGTTGTGAGTCTTGAAACTTGACATAAGGATGATTGACAATGTTTATAGGCATGTGGGACTTGTTTGGACCTTTGGAAACTTCAATTTCTTTGCCAGCACCAAAACCCTAATTTTTGACTGTTAGGAGGCAATTGGACTGTGCAACCCTTGAGAGATTTTGAACCTTGATCCTGGCAAATCTTGAAGAATATGGGAGGGCAAATTTTGGGGTACAACAGAAGGTATTAGCACCATAAACATCTACGGTACTCTACAGGAACCACTTTGTAAAATCTGTATATTTTGGCTATAAAAATGTGTTATATATAAAATGGATGGTGGAGGTGAGAAAAGAAATATATTTTTTATGATTTTTGCACCCGCCGCGGTTGTAAACCTTTAGTTCCTACATACCACCTTTCGTGCAATAGGGGATCAGGATACACGTAGTTCCTATTTTAAAAGTTTGAAACATAAGTGTGTTGGTTAATTTTAAGAGATAAGACATCATCATCATTGTCCGTGTGGAAAACATACTTACTACCCAAAATCATGAGAAAGGATAATTTGCATCATCTCAAAGTGGAGGATATGGCTTGAATTTTAAAATCAACAATGCCTCACTCAACACTCAAGTGGAAAATATCTCACTTCACTACATATTGTAAAAGTATAGTTGTTTGCATCACTACAAGGATTGACAAGAGTCTAATCTTTTGAGAAAAGTTTAAAGATAAAAAGGCCAAAGTGGCAAAATGGTTTGAAATGAGATTGGTTGACTTTTAGTCTTCTCACAAAAATGTCAAGGTATTATTAAATTGAATGAAGTTTATTTATGAAAATATTTTGAAAGAGCATGGACCTAAGTCCAAGTTTATTATGAAAGTAGTTTAAGTTTTAAAACAAGAAAAGTTTCAAAAGGAGGGAGAGGATTTTTGAAATTAAAGAAGATGGGGGGAGAAGAAGAGACTATCCTAAAGCATAATGTAAAAGTTAAGGATAAGAACCATCTAACCAACAAGAAGCCAAAACTTGACATTATAAGCCAAGATAGAATTCCCATTCTTTGGATTGGAACCCAGCAAGCAAAGATACTACACCTCTTGAGAGAACCAAACTTCAAGTGTATTAAGTCTTCACAAAAATTGGGCAGAGTAACGGTTGTATACTGGCGAATTCCATATTACAAACAAAGGATGTAATCACAAAAACCTGCACACAAAAACAAACAAGTAACCCAATGTCTTGAGGTAAACCTCAAGAGCTCCAGACAAAATAATCAGATAAGATCACAAGGTCTCCAAGATAGGCCAAGGTTTCTAATCCTAAGTCCAAGAAAAAATCCCACTGCTCCATAATGCCAAGGATAGTAACCAAATAGTCCAAGTACCATTAAGAGTTTTTTAGGGTTTATGTTGATTATTAAGTATCTTAGGAAAAGAAAAAGAAAAGCTCAAGTGAGCAAAATAAAATGGCAAGAAGATAAATGCTCAAATGAGCAAAGATGAAAATGGCATGAAATGTATGCTAAAAGTAAATAGTACATAAAGCATAAAAAAAGAATAAAAGCATAAGATAAAACAAGTTAATAATTAGTGGTTAGTTGGATGACCATCTTTAAACTTGCATTTGGTACTCATTAGAGGATTGGTAGAACCAAAGCCTCCACACAACAAGTTGCATTTGCTTTTTGTCAAGTATATCATCCATTTAGAATTCTCATAAGTACCATCTAATGATCAACGATGTTTCAGTGATCTGCGTTGACCAAAAGTGTTGTAGATTCATTAGAGGATTGGTAGAACCAAAGCCTCCACACAATGAATCTCAAGGTTATTGGATCAAAGAGATCAAATTAACATACTTGGGCTTGCAATCATAAGTTCGGGCCACGAATGATCATTTATTCGAATCGGGACAAAATTTAGCGCTATGTTAAGCAATCGTAAGTGGACTTATATAGAAGTCGCACCTATTTTGAGGTCGGTCAATAGCAATCTATGCACCATTTTTTTGAGACATGATATAGAGATCATGCTCCAACAACATTTAGTGCAATGTGAAGGGGATGAGATGAAGAGGAATTAGGGTAAAAGGAGAAACCATATTTGAATTAATATTTAATCAAACTATTATTAAAAGCATTCATCCATTTTTTGTGGAGTTAAACTCAACACCATGGATCCAATGATGTTAATAAAGCCATGATCAAAAAATCAACCCAAGACAGCCAGAAAATAATCACAAAATAATAATATAATTAATATATACATTAAAGGGTTTAAAAATGTTTAAAAAAAGGAAAACAATGAGGAAAATGTCAATTATATTCAAATTAATCAAGAAATGAAAAATAAGACCATAGAAAAATCAGAAAAGAGGGCAAGTAATTTTATAAAAATTTTGGGAATTTTTAAAAGTCAAAAACTATTTTTAAAAAATAAAATAAATGGGTAAAATAAACAAAAATGGTAAAAAAAAATAGTAAAGTCAGAAATAAAAAATAAAATAAGGTCCCCAATATTTGTCACAATACCATTGAACATTCCATAATTTTTTCAGAATTTAAAAATGTATAAAAGTATTTTTAAACATTTTAAACAAATCAAATAAGTGTAAAATTCATAAAAAAATAACAAAACACAAAATTAAAATCAGAAAGAGAATAATTAAAAATATTTTTCATAAATTTTTCAGATTTTTTGGACTAAAAATGAATTTTCTATGATTTTTTGAAATTTAAAACAATTAAAATATAAAAATCAGAAAAAGAAAATAAAAGTAAAAGATGTGGACCATTGGATGAAAGTCAAAACACGTTAGTAATCAAATCCAAGGGATCTGGCGTGCTGTGCATATCATGGTCTTTAATGAATAATGTACATAATCAATAATAAAATCAGAATTTGAAAATAACAAATGGCACGCCTTCATTGGTTAGAAGATGACACATTGGTCATCTTCAACCTCCAGCCATCACGAATTGCAGGTCTCTCAAACTATAAAATCAGAAGCTCAGACCTATGCCATTCGCTTCGTCTCTTCAAGACGAAGGCAACCACACCCTCGCGCCAAATTTATATAAATTGTAGCTCAAGCAATTTGGAAAGGAAGTTTTGAAAAGTGATTTGAAAATTCATGGTCAAAACGTGCTTACAGTGAAATGTAAGTGTTGCGACTAGAACCATGGCAATGAGAGCAACACAATGATATCAGAGTTTTGAAGAATTGATGAAGGAATCTACCTATTAAAGTTGAGTTGCAGAGCTCTGAAACTGGACTTCTATGGATTAATATAGGGCACAATTCTTGAATGTAATTATATGGTTAGCTTCAGGGAAGATCAAGGAAGGTGAATTGAGAGAAAAAATGGATTGAAAAATGCTTGAGAATAGAATTCCAAGTTGCTAAATTCTGGGTTGTGAAGCATGTTTGGCAGGGTGATTCTAGCTATCTAAGCTTGGGAAATTGAATGGGGGATGACCCTCTATTTATAGGGAAGCAAACGGGATCAAAAGGAATAAAAAATGATGTGTTTTGGAGGGAATTCGTGTGGGTTTGCATCATGAAGAAAGTGTTACTCAAACTTGATCAAAACTCATCCAAATCGTGCGTTTCATGAGGCTAATCACTTTTGGCAAGTTTCTAAACATGATTAGAAACAAAAACGCGTGGAAATCTTGTGATTAAAAGCCAAAACAAAGATTTCAAAATTCTGACTTTGTGCAAAATTCAATTTCAAACTACCAAATTCAAATCCATGGCATTTCCACCTCAAGGGGTCTTAGGGCATAATTCTTGATGCTTTGGAAATATGAGGTTACAAGCTTTGCAATGAAAAAAGAATGGAATCAAATGGATGCTTGAGATGAATGTTACATGGAGTCAAAGTTGAAGAAAAATAATTGACTTTCCATACTTAGAAATATTTCAAATTCTTCTTTAAAAATGTCCTATAATCTTTTGCATCCAAACATGGACTTCCACTTAGAATTTGCTCTTGACCAAAAAAGATGGAACGAATTAGACCTCTGGAATGACATGTTGCAATTTGAACCACTCAAAATTTCCAAAAATTGAGCAAGTTATGACTTGTTGAAGTTGGCCAAAAATCATGAAATGACCTATAATCTTTTGCATTCTTAAGGAAACTTATATCCATTTTTCACTTTGCACATAAATGAAGGCATGAAGTAAACATCTTTAAGATCATCATGAAAAAAGAATGGGCTCAAGGTGATAAAAATTGACCAAGTTATGACCATCTGGGTTACTTGTAATATTTCTTCTTCACCAAGTTCCTTCCACATGAAAACTCCTTGTAACTTTTGAAGTAATTTATTGGTAACTCTTTGAAGAGAAGGATGTTTTCGGAATCACTAAAAAACACCAAAAGATGAGCAAGATATGCTCCTTTGAAGTCCAAAAACCTAACCTCTAGATCAAGAGAATGCTTTGAAGAACTTTGCCAAGTTTGAACAAACTTTTTGTGCCAATATTCTTCCATTGTGAATAGAATTTGTTGAGGATGATGATTAGGACTCATGGCCACCAAAACCACTTCCATACCAATTCTTCCAAAACAACTTCAATGGTGAGGCCTGAATTTCTCAAGCTATTGACTATGGCATGGAAATAAACTCATGAACCCATGATGCAACTTGCTAAACCTCATTGCCTTTACCTACATTATTAACAAGTAAGACAAACCAATATTTCATTTTGTTAATTAGAGAGAAAATCAAAGCAAAATATCCATGATCACAAAAGAAAATAATTCAAGGTGCTTGGTAACTCCTCAAAAGAGCAAGGCTAAAGATAGGGAGAAGAACCAAAACTCTAATGTGATTTTGTTCTGATTGAAACAATATGGTATGATGCAGAAATCTTAGGGGGAAAATTGGGGTACAACAGTTGCCCTTATTTAAGTTTCTTCTATCCGGAGATAAGAAGGTTAAAAATATTCGTGTCGACGTGATCGAAGATACTTAAATATAAAAACAAACCCTATTTTTGGCCCTAAAATTCCACGCAAATGCTTATGCATATGAATGCATATGAACAGAACCAAAGAGACGCAAAGTAACATTGGGGATGCAACAAAAAAAGAAGAAACAAAGGAGCAACCCCACCAGGAAAATAAATCACTGGTGAACCACAAGAACAGAATCAGAGAGGAGGATAACAAGCATCGACGTTCACTGCCGATGTACTACCAACGTTCACTGAAGGTAGAAGGAGAAAATATATCATATCACCGTCGTTCACTGACGATGAACTACCAACGTTCACTGAAGATAGCAAAAATATAAGAAACACCGACGTTCATTACCGATGTACTACCAACGTTCACTGAAGGTAGAAAGAGAAAATATATCATACCACCACCGTTCGCTGACGGTGAACTATCGATGTTCACTAAAGATAGCAAAAAGATAACAAACACCAACGTTCATTGCCGATGTACTACCAACATTCACTGAAGGTAGAAAGAGAAAATATATCATACCACCGATGTTCACTGACGATGAACTATCAACGTTCACTGAAGATAGCAAAAAGATAACAAACACCAACGTTCACTTCCGATGTACTACCAACGTTCACTGAAGGTAGAAAGAGAAAATATATCATACCACCGCCGTTTACTGACGATGAACTATCAACGTTCACTGAAGATAGCAAAAAGATAACAAACATTGACGTTCACTGCCGATGTACTACCAACGTTCACTGAAGGTAGAAAGAGAAAATATATCATACCACTGATATTCACTGACGATGAACTATCAACGTTCACTGAAGATAGCAAAAAGATAATAAACATCGATGTTTACTGCCGATGTACTACCAACGTTCACTGAAGGTAGAAAGAGAAAATATATCATACCACCGCTGTTCACTAACGATGAACTATCAACATTCATTACCGATGTACTACCAACATTCACTGAAGGTAGAAAGTGAAAATATATCATACCACCGCTGTTCACTTACGATGAACTATCAACATTCACTGAAGATAGCAAAAAGATAACAAACACCGACATTCACTGCCCATGTACTACCAACGTTCACTGAAGGTAGAAAGAGAAAATATATCATACCACCGCCGTTCACTGACGATGAACTATCAACGTTCACTGAAGATAGAAAAAAGATAACAAACACCGACGTTCACTGTCGATGTACTACCAACATTCACTGAAGGTAGAAGGAGAATATATCATATCACCGCCGTTCACTGACGATGAACTATCAACGTTCACTGAAGATAGCAAAAATATAAGAAACACCGATGTTCACTGACGATGTACTACCAACATTCACTGAAGGAAGAAGGAGAAAATGTATCATAAAGTTTTCTCCAAAATTCTGGTGTTTTGCCTAGAACGGGTCTCAACTTCTTCTTTAACCAAGGAAATCTTCCTGGAAAGGATCAAACATAAGCTGTCTCAAATAAAGAGACTTGTTACCCATGGTCATGGGGAATTGCAAAGAGAAATGACTTTCTAGGGATAGAAATATGACTTCCTGGGGAAATGCCATGATATTCCTGCTGAGGAGATAAAGTCTTCTCATGCAAAATAAATGCACAAACCAAAACTCTAAGTTCTCAAAAATCCAAAATAAATGATATAGTCATGAAACAACAAATCCAATTCAGAAATATACTGGAGCAAGACGGCCAATGAAGATACATCCTTTGAGAAATAAACTCAAGAGGGAAAACCAAATTCAACTAAGCAAAGAGCACTGCAGGAAGGTCAGAACACAATGTCAATGAATGATGGTTTTTAGCAATGCATGATGTATGTATGAATGTATGAGTGATATTGTGCATATTCTGGTAAAAGAATACATGATCAGTATAGACAAACAAAACCGCCTCAGGTACTAACAACACTGGGCTAAACTTCAATCAGAAAGATCAATCCAAGAAAGGTAAAAGCAACTGCGGAAACCAAACCCATTGCATGTCTTAACTTTACTGAGGAGAAATATAATCCAGATGTAGCAAAATCAAGCAGATACCGGGATCGAACACCCTTCTTCCGGTTTCATCGGAGAAAATAGTTTTCCAAAAGCAACATGCCTACTGGAGATTGCAAGACCAGTCTCAAATAAAGCAGACTGACACCGACACAACCAAACCTCACTGGGGGATTCAAGCCCACCTCCCTAGAGAAAACTACGGATTGAAAATTTTCATCACGAACACTCATTACAACAAGAGATGCCCTGGGATAATCTTCCCAGGAAATCAAGAAGTCAACACTAGTGCCAATATTTCAAAAAGAGCGACATCTCAGCACACCAAGGGAATAAAACCTTTCATCATATGAGGGAAGACTTCGCTGGGGAATCTGGGACGGAGGCTTATGATCATGCAAACCCAAAATCAAAAGCGAACCAAGACTTGACTGGGGATAATCGGATCACAAACCCAATACTGCACCTCGCACCCACTGATATCGTCTTTAACTATCTGAGAAACACACAAAGATTGCGCACATACCAGCAAAATGTCTTGAGAAAACCTTCATGAAGGGAGTAAATCTTCTTAAAAAATCCGGAGTTTGTTCATTCTTGGGATCACCATTCTTGTTGTCATTGTTTCATCATAAATCCCAAAGTAAATTGAATTGTAAAGATCTCTTCTCTTTTTTTTTTGAAAAGTTAATTTTGCTTTTTTAATCTTTTTGCTTTAACAGTTATTATTAGTAATAAATGGAGTCTTTACAAGCTAAATAAAAATAAGAACACAAAGAATTGGGTAAAATCTCGAATTTTAATAATAGAATGGTAGTCTGCGAATGGCGAGACTCCATGGATGATTACAAAGTTTGGGAAATGGTAATACATAATGCAAAAGATACATTGAGATACAATGACCGCTATCCCCCCTAATAACTTTTGAAATCCTTAGAATCAGCTTTTGTTAAAGTATGGTGAGGATCAGAGAAGATTGTTGCTTCAATGATCAAGTCTTGTCTGACGTAATTACTTGCCAAGAAAAATCCCTAACTTTTGCCTAAGCTGCCCTTGCGGGTTTTCAACTTAGCGGGAAATTTATTCTGTTTATGTCTCTAATTTTTTCCTAGACCGCCCTTTCGAGTTTTCGGCGTACCGAGATGCTCCTTTTTGCCTAAGCCTCCCTTTCGGGTTTTCAACTTAGCGAGCTGTTCTTTTATTTCTTTAGGCGGAGTATTTCTTGACTACGTCATCATTCATGGGACGTGGGAACTCCTCGCCATCCATAGTTTCAAGAATTAATGCACCACCAGAGAAGGCTTTCTTGACAACATACATACCTTCAAAATTGGGAGTCCACTTGCCCCTAGAATCAGTGTTGAAAGACATGATCTTCCTGAGCACGAGGTCGCCTTCTCTGAATTCACGAGGTTTGACCTTTTTATCAAATGCTTTCTTCATTCTTTTCTGATATAACTGCCCATGACAGAAAGCTGTCATCCTCTTCTCTTAAATAAAATTCAATTGGTCAAACCTGTTCTGGACCCATTCAGCCTGTGTCAACTTGGCTTCCATTATCACACGCAATGAGGGAATCTCTACCTCGACAGGGAGTACAGCTTCCATTCCATACACTAGGGAGAACGTGGTTGCTCCTATTGAAGTGCGAACAAATGTTCGATATCCATGCAGAGCAAAAGGGAGCATTTCATGCCAATCCTTATAAGTAACAACCATTTTCTGGATAATCTTCTTGATATTCTTATTAGCAGCTTCAACAACCCCATTCATCTTTGGCTTGTATGGAGATGAATTGTGATGGACAATCTTGAATTCTTTGCACAGTTCTGTCATCATCTTGTTGTTCAAATTCGAGCCATTGTCAATGATGATTCTGCTCGACACACCATACCGACATATAAGATTGTTTTCGATGAAACACACAACCACCTGTTTGGTGACATTGCCATATGAAGCAGCCTTTACACATTTGGTAAAGTAGTCAATTGCTACCAAGATGAAACGGTGTCCATTTGAAGCTTTTGGTTCTATCATCTCGATCATGTCAATAACCCACATAGAGAAAGGCCATGGGAAGGAAATCACATTGAGAAGTGTCGGAGGCACTTGGGCCTTGTCTGCATAAACCTGGCATCTATGGAACTTCTTTGCAAATTTGTAACAGTCAGATTCCATTGTCAACCAATAACAACATGCCCTTAGCATCTTTTTAGCCATCGAATGACCATTGGCATGAGTTCCAAATGAACCTTCACGAATCTCATGCATCAACATGTCTGCTTCGTGTCTATCCACGCATCTGAGCAGTACCATGTCATAATTTCTCTTGTATAACACATTTTCACCGAGGAAGAAACTACCTGCCAATATTCTCAATGTCTTTCTATCTTTCCTTGACGCACCAATCGGATATTCCTGAGTCTGAAGAAAATGTTGGATATCATAATACCAAGGTTTTTCATCTTCTACCTCCTCTGTCGCAAACACATGAGCGGGCCTCTCTAGCCATCGAATTGTAATTCAGGGTATATCATTCCAGGTATTCACTTGGTACGTGGAAGCCAGAGTTGCTAGAGCATCCTCCATTTGATTTTCATCTCTAGGAATGTGATGGAATTCGACTTTATTGAAGAAGGGTAATAATAATCTAGCATAATCTTTGTAAGGGATTAAGACAGGGTGACGAGTGTCCCATTCTCCTTTAATCTGATTTATTACCAAGGCTGAATCGCCATACACATCTAGAATTTTGATTCTGAGATCAATAGCTTCCTCAAGACCCATGATGCAAGCCTCATATTCTGCCATATTATTAGTGCAATCAAATGTTAACCTTGCAGTAAAAGGAATGTGCGATCCATGAGGAGTGACAATCACAGCACCAATTCCTTTACCATAAGCATTCACAGCTCCATCAAATATCATACTCCAACGAGATTCAGGGTCGGGGCCCTCCTCAGGCAATGGTTCATCACAATCTTTCACTTTCAGGAACATCACATCCTCATCGGGGAATCCATACTCTGCATACTGATAATCTTCCACCGAATAGTGAGCAAGGTAATCTGCCAACACACTACTTTTAATAGCTCTTTGAGTGTGATACTCGATATCATATTCAGATAAAAACATCTTCCAGCGGGAAATTCTCCCAGTAAGAGAAGGCTTCGAAAAAATATACTTGATTGGATCCATTTTGGAGATCAACCAAGTGGCATGATTCAACATATACTACCGCAAACGCTTTGTCGCCCAGGCCAAAGCACAACACGTTTTTTCTAGCATGGAATACCGCGACTCACAATCAGTGAACTTCTTGCTGAGGTAATAAATGGCGAACTCTTTCTTTCCTGTTTCATCCTTTTGTCCCAGAATACAACCCATGGATTTATCTAATACTGTTAGATACATAATCAACGGTCTTCCTTCTACGGGAGGGAGCAAGATAGGAGGTTCAAGCAGATATTCTTTAATACTCTCAAATTCCCTTTGGCAGTCATCCGTCCACACACAACCTTGATCTTTCTTTAACAACTTAAAGATCGGTTCACATGTTGCAGTCATGTGGGAAATAAATCTGGAGATATAATTCAAACGCCCGAGGAAACCCCTGACTTGCTTTTCAGTTCTTGGTGCTGGCATTTCTTGAATTTCTTTGACTTTGTTAGGGTCAACTTCAATTCCTTTCTGGCTAACAATAAAAACCAATAATTTCCCCGATTTAACTCCGAAGGTGCATTTATTTGGAGTCAAGCGGAGACGATATTTCCTCAAACGCTGAAACAACTTCAACAAATCTTCTATATGCCCTTCTTCAGTTTGGGATTTGGCAATCATATCATCAACATATACTTCAATTTCTTTGTGCATCAGATCACGGAATAGGGTTGTCATAGCCCTCTGGTACGTTGCACCAGCGTTCTTCAACCCGAAGGGCATCACTCTGTAACACAATGTTCCCCAGGGTGTGATAAACGTTGTTTTTTCCATGTCCTCTAGAGCCATTCTTATTTGATTATACCCGGAAAATCCATCCATGAACGAGAATACTTTGAATTTTGTTGTGCTATCCACTAACATGTCAATGTGAGGCAATGTAAAATCATCTTTTGGACTAGCTTTATTTAGATCTCTGTAATCTACGCACATGCGTACTTTTCCGTATTTTTTCAGTACTGGGACAATATTGGAAATCCATTGAGGATACACTGACGTCACAAGAAAACCAGCATTAATCTGCTTTAGGACCTCCTCTTTGATCTTTACTGCCATATCTGGGTGGGTTCTTCTCAACTTTTGTTTAACTGGCAGACACTCTGGCTTCAACGGCAAATGATGCTCGACAATATCTATATCTAGACCAGGCATATCTTGATAAGACCAAGTAAAAATATCCACATACTCTTTCAACAGCTCAATCAACCTGCTCTTTACATCAGGATGCAATGATGCTCCAATCTTGACTTCCTTTAGATCTTCTTCTGAACCCAAATTAATCACTTCCAAAGGCTCCTTATATAGCTTAATGGTATTTTCCTCATGCTCAAGCAACCGTGAGACCTCTTCTGGAATCTCATCATAATCTTATTCTTCAGCCCCAAACACAGGACAATCAAAGTTGGGAGAGGGTGCAGGGTCATTGTATTAAACAGGCTTTTTAATTAATCTGCACGTGTGATTTATGATTGCTTTTAGAAATTGACACATATAACAAGTGATCATACAGATTAATTTTCAGTTATTATTTATTTTGAAAAGGTTTTTTTTATTACCATTTCCCAGGAAAAATCAGAAAATAAAAGACATAATTTGGAAGCAAAGACAACTTTTATTAATGATCTTAAAAGTTATGGCAAACAAATAAGCCTTACAACATTAATACTTCCACCTTGGGCAGGGTGAAAGCTTTTCAAAAGAAAGAAACGTATTAACAAAACAAATTACTTTGAAAAATGTATGCAAGAAGGAACATCAATGATGATCCAGTTCTGAACTCGGACTCCATGCGTCACAAAATTCGGTACTTCCTGCTCTGTTTCATCCTCTTCAACAGCATTAATTCCATAACCAATGGGATGGAGGTAGCCTCCGCTGCGGAAAACATCATGATAACTGTTCACAGAAGACTTTGACTTCAAACTTTCGCCTTTGCCATTCCTTGAAGAGAAACCTAAACCAGCTCTGTTTTTGTTCACGAGTGGATCCACAAGTCGTCCCGAAACTGCATTATGACCATTGTGCAAAACCTGATGCGCGTCTTTCAGCGAAACCACGAAATTCTCAATTCTCCTTATGTTGTCAATGGATAGGGCTTGGAACTGGGTTCCAACAGCAGCCTCATCCGCTTCTATAATACTGAAAAAGGATAGATGGGATATCAACAACGCCTGCTCCCCATTTATGATCACTACCTTCACGCACAAATTTTAGCTTCTGATGCAGAGTTGAAGTGACAGCCCTTGCTTCGTGTATCCATGGTCGTCCTAGCAAACAACTATATGCGGGAATAATGTCCATGACCTGGAAGGTTATCAAGAACAAATATGGTCCTATATGGATGGGGAAGTCCACTTCACCGATGATGATTTCCTCGACCCATCAAAAGCCTTCACAATGATGCCACTCGGGCGCTTGGTGTTCCCTGATACTTTAACTTCATGAGGGTACTTCTCGGTATAACATTCAACGCGGATCCGTTATCAGTTAGCACATTGGACAGCGAATCATTCTTGCAGTTCATATATATGTGGAGGGCCAGGTTGTGATTCCTCCCTTCATCGGGTAACTCATCATCGCAGAAACTCAAGTTGTTACATGACGTAATGTTTCTAATTATGCTACTGAATTAATCTAACGGTATGTCATTCTCCATAAAAGCTTGGTCTAGTACTCTCATTAGTGATTCTCTATGTGCAGAGGAATTCATTAATAAAGCTAGGATGGATATGTTTGAAGGAGTCTGCAATAGCTGATCTACAATTTTGTAGTCGCTCGTATTAATTATATTCAAGATATCATCCACTTCTTTCTCTAATGTAGCTCCACTAGTCTCTCTTGCAGCCTTTTTAGGCTCATCGTTCTCAGCAATTTTCTTTCCAGCAACAACATCTCATCGAATAATCGGCGCAAACACACGACCGCTATGGGTCACCCTGCTATTATCAACTATATTTCCAACATCTGGCATTGGTTGGATGGGAATATCCACCCCATCTTCTAAGATTGTAGCGTTGTATTTGTAAGGCACAACCTTATCAGATTTATAGGGAACAGGACCTGGCATACTAATTACCAATGGGGTAACAACTGGCTTGCTATGGTACTCCGCCTCAAGATGAGTGGGTGCATCAAAATAAGGCACAATGATGTTTACCCCTTCCTCAACACAATCAGCCATCAAAAGATCATTTCCGGCAAACAAATCTTCGTCTAAAGAGAAATACTCATCCGCGGAGGCATACTCTTCCTCTGACTCTTCTTTCATCAAACAAACTTCAACCATATCAATCTCATGATAATCATCTCTCTGACCTGTGATCTTGATAGTTCAATTGTTTAACATAATTGAACACCCTCTCTCACAATAGAACATCCTCGGGGATCTCGACAGCAAACTATGCAAGATCCATATTGGTGTTCCACCTGACCAGCAGTACCGCAGAAGGTAGCATGCAATTGCACGAGATCCTCATTCAAATGCTCCACATCAAAAATTCTGAATTCACCCGGACATCCAGAAACCATATTCATTTCCTCTTTATATTCTGCCCTAGGGCTGATTATATGGATTAAACCTTCATCCATCATCTCTTGTAAATCAGCCTTTATCTTCTTGCAACCCTGTATGTTTGTACTACAAATAGCACAACCGGCGTGATCATGCGTATAATAACTGAATTCACAGAGGTCTGCGTGCACTTCACCAAATCCCCTCTAACCAGATTAATGTCAAAAATCCAGAAGTCACCTGGACAACCGGCCACCATATTCACAGCATTCACTCCCCCGTGCTTGGGTAGAGGATTGTCTTTCACATTAGGTCCCATGTCTTTGAAAGATAAAATTCCAGACTTCACCAACCTTTGCACTTCAGTCCTAAAAGGATAACAGTTCTCGACACTATGCCATGGTGCTCCCTGATGAAAGGCACATGTCTGGTCTGCTTTGTAATACCAAGGCAATGGTGATGGTACAGCTGGAGGTGGTCGTGTCTGGACCAACTTCTTCTGAATCAATGTTGGTAGTAGCTCTGCATAGCTTATGGGAATAGGGTCGTAGTTCTCCCTTCTCTGATTATTCCCTTGGTTCCCCTGTTGGGACTGTCTTTGATAAGAAATGGTAGTCGGAGCAGCATTCATAACAGGAATAACTGAGGCAACTTATTGGTGACGCTGATAATTCCTTCTAGGAGCGTTTACTCTCCTCTCTTGTATGACAACATTTGTATTCCCTTCTTTCTTCTTTGTAAACCCATAAGCTGGATTTTTCACACCTCCGGATCCTTCACCCTTTGTCAAACGGCCTTCTCTTACCGCCTCTTCTAGGCGGACACCCATTCCTACCATCTCTGTAAAATCACTTGGGGCACTTGCTACCATTCTTTCGTAGTAGAAAGCACCTAGCGTTTTCAGAAAATTTTTAGTCATTTCCTTCTCCTCCATGGGAGGAATCACTTATGCAGCTACTTCGTGCCATCTCTACACATACTCTTTGAAGGATTCTTTGTCTTTCTGAACCATGGCCCTAAGCTTGTCACGATCGGGCGCCATGTCCACATTGTACTTGTATTGTTTAATGAATGCTTCTCACAAATCATTAAAAGTATGGATGTTAGCGCTGTCTAAACTCATGTACCATTTCAACGCTATCTAAAGTCATGTACCATTTCAGTGCTGTCTAAACTCATGTACCATTTCAACACAGATGCTGATCATCGGTGTGGGTAGACATTCTCCTCACGTACATCACTAAGTGAGCACGAGGGAAATTGTTTCCCTTATACTTCTCAAACTCCGGGACCTTAAACTTATCAGGCACTTTGACATTCGGGACCAAACACACTCATTCACATTCTGCCCGAATAGCTCTTTTCCCCTAAGAGCCTTCATCTCTCTTTGAATTCTATCAAACTTCTCTTGGAAATCGTCCATTCTGTCATAAAGACCCAAGTCTTCACTCGGCGGAGGGAAAGGGCGACACACATCTTCATTAACAAACGGGACCAAATTCACCGAAGGAGGTGCAGCAGTAACAGTATGCACCATAGGAGGTGCTGGAGTAACAACATTTTGAACCACTGGAGCATCTTGGGGGCCCAAATTGAAACCTTCAGGTGCAAAATTCTCTGGCATCCCCCATGGATAACCCTGAGGCATACGATTTTGAACAACAGCCGGAGTAGCGGATAGAGGAACAGTAGGAACCTCAGCATTTGCCCTTGTTGGTTGAGGTTGAACACTCGGTGGCTGATTCTGAGCAACCACCAGAGCTTCCATCAGAGTAGTCAAATTGGCCAAGCCAGCCTTCAAAGCATAAACTTCTTTGCGTAGCTCGCGATTCTCCTGTTCCAAGTTGTCCATCTTCTTTTTTGAAGTTAGCCCGAGTGTTGTAGTGATGAGTCAGTTTGCTGAACGAAGCAAAAAGCTGGGTAAGGCACCTGGATATGCATAATAAATGCAAGAAATATGTGCAATATAATGCATGATATGCAATGCATATGATTATTTTTGCTTTAATATTTCAAGGGATTTATAGATGTATAGACATATTGCAAACATCAAAGTGATAACGCTTTTGAAATACTGAAATTTTTTATTATAATAACTTCAAAATGGGTTACAAGTTTCAATGATCCCAAATACAAGATGAAAATACAATCTAAAAATCTTGAGAAAAAGAACTGATAGAGATAAATCTATACGCTGGTGCTTCCCTGTGAGCATGGAAATCTGAGCCCTCAACCTCTGGTTTTCTTCCACATGCCTGATGGCAACTTCCTTCCAATCATCTGGATCAGGAAATGAGTAATCAACACCTGTTTGAGGCTTAGAATAAAATAAATCCCCTTGCCTCTCCATGGACTCTACCGCTCAACTCTCAAGGATCTCGATCAAATCATCTTTCTCCTTCAGGTTTGCTCTGTACGAACTCTCTAAAGTCTGGAACTTGTTCTTCCAAGCATCCCTTTCCTGTTGCATCCTAACCAAAGCAACCTGCAGCTCCTCTAGATCATCTAATAAGGGAGGAGTGGTTTTCACAAACAAATCAAGCATGGGTGTCTCCCGAGTATACGGCATCTTCAACTGAATGGCTCTCGATCGGACCCACTGAAGATATGGCTCCAAAGAAACAGCGCCTCTAGGTCCCAAATCCTTCATACTCTTCCTATGAATGTGACGCCAGGCCTTCGCAATCTGCTCCCTAGCTTCCCTGTGGTCTTCTCCTTCCTTAAGAAAGAAACTACTCAAATGAATATTGTTTGGTTTATCCCTCATTGGACAACTAAGTTGTCGCCGTGCAAGAACAGGGTTATAGTTAATTCCTCCCTTTGTACCAAGAAGAGGCACATTGGGGAAACTACCACAACTGTCAATAATCTCCACATCCTGGTAAGCTTGATGATACCAATCAATATCCGAGTGAGTAAGTACCATGATCTTAGGAGCCCAACGGGGTTCCTTCTTGACATCCCAAAAAGCATCAAACTGAGGCATATGAGAGATGAACCACTGGTACAACAAAGGCGTGCAACAGATAATCATTCCCCCATGATAAGAACTCTGAAGATGAATAGAGTAATAAGCATCACCCAATAGTGTAGGAACTGGGTTTCCAATCATGAAAATCCTGATAGCGTTAATGTCGACAAACTTGTCCAGATTAGGAAATAAGAACAATCCATAAGCAAGCAGAGCAAAAATGGCCTCAAAAGCAATTGTACTCTTCATTCTGGAAAAGTAACGAGCTTTCTCCAATAAGAACGGAGTTGGTAATCCTCTAATCCCTCCTTTAGTAGTCATATGGGCTTCCACCTCAGACTTCCCCAGATGAATCAAAGCAGCAATCTCATGTGGTTTTGGCTCACTCTCCAAACCAGTAAAAGAACACAATCGGTAATAGGTAAATCCAATAGATAGGAATACTCCTCCAGTGTAGGCATCAACTGATAATCGGGAAAAGTAAAGCAGTGATACATCGGATCATAGAACTGGACCAAGGTCTAGAGAATGCCCTCCTTCATCTTCATCTTCATGAGAGGAATAATGGATCCAGACTTCTTCCGAAAGTCTGCAGGACACTCAATCTCTGGAATTAGACTGACCAACTCATCTATCTTGGGATCCTTGAAACTGTATTTCCCGGTCTTTCTCTTTCCTGAATCCATGGTTAACAGTACCTGAGATATTCACAAATAGTCAACCTTTAAATCCCTTGAAATATTGTTTTCTCTAAAAGATGCTTATGAGTGCATGGATGCATGATACAACAATCACACACAAGATCACACATATAGGGTTCATAGGTTCAACGCCACGAGCATGAGGTCGAAGGTACTACCCATAAGGTGTTGGTCTAAGAGTTATCACCTGCCGAACAAGGTTCTAGAGGTTCCCAGAGTCTACATCCTTCCTTCGGATATTACCAACTTCCCGATTAACTCGGTAATTAGTAATATTCTCAAGAAAGACTTGTCTGAGCGTAGTATCGTGTGACAACTATTTCTGGATTACTCTGTCACAGCTTCCGCACTACACCTAAGAGGCTAAGATGGGTTTGGTATTCTACGGTCCTCAGTTTCAATAGGCTCCTAGGTCGAAAGCAGTACGTCTTCCCGATTACTCGGTAAACGACACTACAATCAAAGGGGCCTCCACTGAGTGGGGGATATCATGCCTCCTTTTTTGGGATTACTCCCTCAAAGTTAACATGACTATACGGCCCGTCCTATCTTAAAGTTTTCCCAAGTCCGGGTATAGGACTTATGAGTAATCACCAAGCACCCTGAAAACCAGGAAAATCCAGACAAACATATATACAAAATATAACACATAAACAACAATAGCACATATACAGATATAAACAAAGATAAGCTTAACCCACTTAGGGATGGACCAGCAAGAGGTCAATCTTTCCCCAGTGAAGTCGCCATTTTTCTGTAGCGGTAGAAATATTCAAGACTAAGCCATTGAATTGACTAGACTTTATATAAATCAAAATAAAAATCGCCATCGCGCTTTATTGTTTCCAAAGGAATGGGAAAAGAGAGAATAACCCAAAAAAGGGGGAAAGATTCAAGGTAAGGGGGTTGGTTATGCAAAGGGAATGTATTAGCACCCTAAACATCTACGGTACTCCGCAGGAACCTCTTTGTAAAATTTGTATATTTTGGCTATAAAAAATATGTTATATATAAAATGGATGGTGGAGGTGAGAAAAGAAATATATTTTTTATGATTTTTGCACCCGCCGCAGTTGCGAACCTTTAGTGCCTACGTACCACCTTTCATGCAATAGGGGATCAGGGTACACGTAGTTCCTCTTTTAAAAGTCTGAAACACAAGTGTGTTGGTTAATTTTAAGAGATAAGACATCATCGTCATTGTCCGTGTGGAAAACATACTTACTACCCACAATCATGGGAAAGGAGAATTTGCATCATCTCAAAGTGGAGGATATGTCTTGGATTTTAAAATCAACAATGCCTCACTCAACACTCAAGTGGAAAATATCTCACTTCACTACATATTGTAGAAGTATAGTTATTTGCATCACTACAAGGATTGACAAGAGTCTAATCTTTTGAGAAAAGTTTAAAGATAAAAAGGCCAAAGTGGAAAAATGGTTTGAAATGAGATTGGTTGACTTTTAGTCTTCTCACAAAAACGTCAAGTTATTATTAAATTGATTGAAGTTTATTTATGAAAATATTTTGAAAGTTCATGGACCTAAGTCCAAGTTTATTATGAAAGTAGTTTAAGTTTTAAAACAAGAAAAGTTTCAAAAGGAGGGAGAGGATTTTTGAAATTAAAGAATATGGGAGTAGAAGAAGAGACTATCCTAAAGCATAATGTAAAAGCTAAGGATAAGAACCATCTAACCAACAAGAAGCCAAAACTTGACATTATGAGCCAACATAGAATTCCCATTCTTTGGATTGGAACCAAGCAAGCAAAGATACTATACCTCTTGAGAGAACCAAACTTCAAGTGTATTAAGTCTTCACAAAAATTGGGCAGAGTAATGACTGTATACGGGCGAATTCCAGATTACAAACAAAGGATGTAATCATAAAAACCCGCATACAAAAACAAACAAGCAACCCAATGTCTTGAGGTAAACCTCAAGAGCTCCAGACAAAATAATCAGATAAGATCACAAGGTCTCCAAGATAGGCCAAGGTTTCTAATCCTAAGTCCAAGAAAAAGTCCATTGCTCCATAATGCCAAGGATAGTAACCAAATAGTCACAGTAACATTAAGATTTTTTTAGGGTTTATGTTGATTATTAAGTATCTTAGGAAAAGAAAAAGAAAAGCTCAAGTGAGCAAAATAAAATGGCAAGAAGATAAATGCTCAATGAGCAAAGATGAAAATGGCATGAAATGTAAATGCTAAAAGTAAATAGTACATAAAGCATAAAAAAAGAAGAATAAAAGCATAAGATAAAACAAGTTAATAATTAGTGGTTAGTTAGATGAACATCTTGAAACTTGCATTTGGAACTCATTAGAGGATTGGTATAACCAAAGCCTCCACACAACATGTTGCATTTTCTTTTTGTCAAGTATATCATCCATTTGGAATTCTCATAAGTACGATCTAATGATCAACAATGTTTAAGTGATCCGCGTTGACCAAAAGTGTTGTAGATCCATTAGAGGATTGGTAGAACCAAAGCCTCCACACAATGAATCTTAAGGTTATTGGATCAAAGAGATTAAATTAACATACTTGGGCTTGCAATCATAAGTTTGGGCCACGAATGATCATTTATTCGAATCGGGACAAAATTTAGCGCTATGTTAAGCAATCGTAAGTGGATTTATATAGAAGTCGCACCTATTTTGAGGTCGGTCAATGGCAATCTATGCACCATTTTTTTTAGAAATGATATAGAGATTATGCTCTAACAACATTTAGTGCATTGAGAAGGGGATTAGATGAAGAGGAATTAGGGTAAAAAGAGAAACCATATTTGAATTAATATTTAATCAAACTATTATTAAAATCATTCATCCATTTTTTGTGGAGTTAAACTCAACACCATGGATCCAATGATGATAATAAAGCCATGATCAAAAAATCAACCCAAGACAGCCAGAAAATAATCACAAAATAATAATATAATTAATATATACATTAAAGGGTTTAAAAATGTTTTAAAAAGGAAAATAATGAGGAAAATGTCAATTATATTCAAATTAATTAATAAATGAAAAATAAGACCTTAGAAAAATTAGAAAAGAGGGCAAGTAATTTTATAAAAATTTTGGGAATTTTTAAAAGTCAGAAACTATTTTTAAAAAATAAAATAAATGGGTAAAATAAACAAAAATGGTAAAATATAGTAAAGTCAGAAACAAAAATAAAATAAGGTCACCAATATTTGTCACAATACCATTGGATCATTCCATAATTTTTTCAGAATTTAAAAATGTATAAAAGTATTTTTAAACATTTTAAACAAATCAAATAAGTGTAAAATTCATAAAAAATATCAAAACACAAAATTAAATTATGAAAAAATAAAAATCAGAAAGAGAATAATCAAAAATATTTTTCATAAATTTTTCAGATTTTTTGGACTAAAATTGAATTTTCTATGATTTTTTAAAATTTAAAACAATTAAAATATAAACATCAAAAAAAGAAAATAAAAGTAAAAGATGTAGACCATTGGATGAAAGTCAAAACGCCTTAGTAATCAAATCCAAGAGATCTGGAGTGTTGTGCATATCATGGTCTTTAATGAATAATGTACAAAAGCAATAATAAAATCAGAATTTGAAAATAATAAATGGCACGCCTTCATTGGTTAGAAGATGACATATTGGTCATCTTCAACCTCCAGCCATCACGAATTGCAGGTCTCTCAAACTGTAAAATCAGAAGCTCAGACCTATGTCATTCGCTTTGTCTCTTCAAGACGAAGACAACCACACCCTCACGCCAAATTTATATAAGTTGTAGCTCAAGCAATTTGGAAAGGAAGTTTTAAAAAGGGATTTGAAAATTCATGGTCAAAACGTGCTTCCAGTAAAATGTAACTGTTGCGACTAGAACCAGGGAAATGAGAGTAACATAATGATATCAGGGTTTTGAATAATTGATGAAGGAATCTACCTATTGAAGTTGAGTTGCAGAGCTCTGAAACTGGACCTCTATGGAGCAATATAGGGCACGATTCTTGAATGTAATTATATGGTTAGCTTCAGGGAAGATCAAGGAAGGTGAATTGAGAGAAAAATGGATTGAAAAAGGCTTGAGAATAGAATTCGAAGTTGCTGAATTCTGGGTTGTGAAGCAAGTCTGGCAAGGTGATTCTGGCTATCTAAGCTTGGGAATTTGAATGGGGGATGACCCTCTATTTATAGGGAAGCAAATGGGATAAAAAGGAATAGAAAATGATGTGTTTTGGAGGGAATTCGTGTGGGTTTGCATCATGAATAAAGTGTGACTCAAACTTGATCAAAACTCAGCCAAATCGTGTGTTTCATGATGCTAATCACTTCTGGCAAGTTGCTAAACATGATTAGAAACAAAAAACGCATGGAGATCTTGTGATTAGAAGCCAAAACAAAGATTTCAAAATTCTGACTTTGTGCAAAATTCAGTTTCAAACTACCAAATTCAAATCCATGGCATTTCCACCTCAAGGGGTCTTAGGGCATAATTCTTGATGCTTTAGAAAGATAAGGTTACAAGCTTTGCAATGGAAAAAGAACGGAATCAAATGGATGCTTGAGCTGAAAGTTACATGGAGTCAAAGTTGAAGAAAAAGAGTTGACTTTCCATACTTAAAAATATTTCAAATTCTTATTTAAAAAGGACCTATAATCTTTTGCATCCAAACATGGCCTTCCACTTAGAATTTTCTCTTGAACAAAAAATATGGAATTAAGTAGACCTCTTGAATGACATTTTTCAATTTGAACCACTCAAAATTTCCAAAAATTGAGCAAGTTATGACTTGTTGAAGTTGGCTAAAAATTATGAAATGACCTATAATATTTTGCATTCTAAAGGCAACTTCTATCCATTTTCTCACTTTTCACATAAAAGAAGGCATGAAGTACACATCTTTAAGATCATCATGAAAAAAGAATGGGCTCAAGGTGATACAAATTGACCAAGTTATGACCATTTGAAGTCACATATGGAAAATTGGGGATTCATCTGGGTGACTTGTAATCTTTCTTCTTCACCAAGTTCCTTCGACGTGAAAACTCCTTGTAACTTTTGAAGTGATTTGTTGGTAACTCTTTGAAGAGAATGATGTTTTTAGAATCACTCAAAAATACCAAAAGATGAGCAAGATATGCTCCTTTGAAGTCCAAAACCCTAGCCTCTAGATCAAGAGAATGCTTTGAGGAACTTTGCCAATTTTGAACAAACTTTTTGTGCCAATATTCTTCCTTTGTGAATAGAAATTGTTGAGGATGATGGTGTGGACTCATGGCCACCAAAACCACTTCCATACCAATTCTTCCAAAATAACTTCAATGGTGAGGCCTGAATTTCTCAAGCTATTGACTAGGGCATGGAAATAAACTCATGAACCCATGATGCAACTTGCTAAACCTCGTTGCCTTTACTACATTATTAACAAGTAAGACAAACCAATATTGCATTTTGTTAATTAGAGAGAAAATCAAACAAAATATCCATGATCACAAAATAAACAAGTCAAGGTGCTTGGTAACTCCTCAAAAGAGCAAAGCTAAAGATAGGGAGAAGAACCAAAACCCTAATGTGATTTTGTTGTGATTGAAACAATATGGTATAATGCAGAAATATTAGGGGGGGAAATTGGGGTACAACAGCTGCCCTTATTTAAATTTCTTCTATCCGGAGATACGAAGGTTAAAAATCTTTGTGTCGACGTGATCAAAGATACTTAAATATAAAACAAACCCTATTTTATGGCCCTAAGATGCCATGCAAATGCTTATGCATATGAATGAATATGAACAGAACCAAAGAGAGCAAAGTAACATTGGGGATGCAACAAAAAATGAAGAAACAAAGGAGAAACCCCACCAGGAAAATAAATCACTGGTGAACCACAAGAACAGAATCAGAGAGGAGGATAACAAGCATCAAAGTTCACTGCCGATGTACTACCAAAATTCACTAAAGATAGAAGGAGAAAATATATCATATCACCACCGTTCACTGACGATGAACTATCAACGTTCACTGAAGATAGCAAAAAGATAAGAAACACCGACGTTCGTTGCCGATGTACTACCAACATTCACTGAAGGTAGAAAGAGAAAATATATCATACCATCGCTGTTCGCTAACGGTGAACTATCAACATTCACTGCAGATAGCAAAAAGATAACAAACACTGAAGTTCACTGCCGATGTACTACCAACATTCACTGAAGGTAGAAAGAGAAAATATATCATACCATCGTCGTTCACTGACGATGAACTATCAACGTTCACTGAAGATAGCAAAAAGATAACAAACACTGAGGTTCACTACCAATGTACTACCAACTTTCACTGAAGGTAGAAAGAGAAAATATATCATACCATAGCCGTTCACTGACGATGAACTATCAACGTTCATTGAAGATAGAAAAAAGATAACAAACACCTACGATCACTGCCAATGTACTACTAACATTTACTAAAGGTAGAAAGAGAAAATATATCATCCTTAGGGCTTGCCCTATTCAAATCTATGTAGCCCATACACATTCGTACTTTGCCGTCTTTTTTAGGTACGGGAACAATGTTGGCAACCCATTGAGGGTTAGAAGTGACAGCTAAGAATCCAGTGTTGAATTGCTTCATGACCTCTGCTTTAATATTTTCTGACATATCATGCCTCATACGGTGAACCTTTTTCTTTACTGGCGGACAATCTTCTCTTATAGGCAGACGATGTACCACGATGTTTGTATCAAGTCCTGGCAAATCATTATATGACCAGGCAAAAACTTCAACATAATCGTGTAACAACTGAATCAGACGCTCCTTCACACTGATTTCCAAATTGGCACCAACCTTGACCTCTTTTTTGTCTTCTTTGGTACCCAGGTTGATTGTATCCACGGGTTCCTCGTGAGGCTGAATGATTCTCTCCTTTTGTTGTAGCAGTCTGGCAATTTCCCCCGGTACTTCATAATCTTTCTCACCTTCGTCTTCGGATTGGTGGATTAGATTCTCAGAGTCACAAAAGGCCATAGCAGTATCACTACCCATGGGATCCAGAGTGGACAGAGACCTGCATTGTGAGTGTGGGTGTGTGTAAGGGTATAGCTATCTTTGAAAGAAAATAAAATGTAAAAGAAAAACAATGAGCATAAAAGTTTGTATGTGAAAACGTCCATGATTCATTGATGTCATATGAAGATGAATTAATAACCCTTACAAATGGACCATTGTGCCTCAGGTAAGACACAAGGTTTTAAGAGTGCGAATTGTTTTTGAATATTACAGATCCAACAAAATGTAAAGATAAATTACTGTGGGATAAAAGTGATCGGGATAAAGTCTCTAGCCTCCCAATTGTTGAGACCTCCATTGATAGTCGGAAAGATCCAATCCTCCAGGTTGCAATCATCTTCACAACCTTCTACCGCGTTAACCTCACGGTTGCTAATCTTCAAGGGTGGCCCTCCATCACGGGCACGGCATACAGCCTTTTGAGCACTTGAAGTGAAAACTAGGCCAAACTTGTCAGACTTATACGGGATATCTAGAAGTTTCCCCCAGATGGTGCATCCACCTTCCTCTACCACTACTTTGGCGTCCTTTAGTGATGACATCCAGAGTGGAGGTCTTGTGATCTTGGGAATCTAGGACACAGTCTTGGTCACTGCCACCTCTTGGGGGACCTCTTCGAAGTGTTGAAATGGAGTTTCAATGAATTCACCGTCCAATTCCACATATCTGAAGGAATTGAGATGGCTGATCATGTATTCTTCCTCTCCATGGACATTGATATTATTTCCTTGAACCGGATACTTCAACATCTGGTGCAATGTAGAGGTGACAACGCCAGCATTGTGGATCCATGGCCGGCCTAGCAAGCATGAATACGAAGGGCGGATGTCCATTACATAAAAGGTGGAATTGAAAGTTTGGGTTCCAACCTTTATGGGGATATCCACTTCCTCGTGTACCATCCTCTTCGAGCCATCAAATGCCCTTACTACTATATTGCTTGGCTTTAATGTCAGTCTCTCGCAGTCAAGTCTATCCAAATATTTTTTCGGTAATACATTCAAAGATGAGTTAGTGTCCACCAAGACATGGTCCAGAGTTGTGCCCCTACACTCCACTGAGACGTGCAATGCCTCATTGTGCTTTCTTCCCCTTGGTGTTAGATCAGCATCCGAGAAACCTAGGCCGTTATCCGCTGTCAAGCTGGCCACGTAGTCATGGAATTGATCAGCAGACGTCTCTTGAGGTACATGGGCTATTTTTAAGAACTTCACCAAGGCTTTCGCATGTGCCTCGGAACACAGTAGTAATGCCAGCATGGAGATCTTAGAGGGAGTTTTCCCCAACTGTTCAACTACATCGTAGTCGCTCCTCTTTATAATTTTTAGGATCTCCTCCATTTCTCTCTTAGATGTCTCAGGGATAGTCAGCGATTAAGCCTTTGTCCGGATAGGCTCCACTTGAATACTCTTTCCTCGAGTCGCGACAGCGGGAGTGTTGGTAGGAATGATAACAGGTGTTGTGACGGCTTCGTCAATAGGCGCATTGGCAGAGATGATTATGGGTACGGAGGTAACCCGTGGAGCAACCACAGGGATGATCACGGGTGCAGAAATTTCTTTTGGGGGAGCAATTTCTGGAGAAAATATCCTACCACTTCGGGTAATTTTACTAGTTCCAGCAATATTGTTGATGTCGGATTCTTCTTCGGAGTTTATTTCTTCGGCGACCGGCCAGTCTTGTTTGATGCCATGGTAGTAAATGTCCCTTCCGTAATTCCACGGCACAGTTTTGTCTGATACATATGGGACTGGCCTGGGCATTATGATGATTAAAGGAGTTGCTTTTGGGACTGATGTAATTCTAACGGGTCTTTTGGTGGAGACCCTGGAAGAATTGGCAGAAATGGTAATGATAGAATCATCTTCAACAAGAATAGGTGAAATAGGAGTACTTTCAAATAAAATCTCTTTGTTATCTATCAGGAGCTGAATGCCTGCTTTCAACAAAGGGCAATCAGTTGGTGAGGATAAGCAGAAATGGCAAACTTCATTACAGCCCAGGAACACACCGGCTTTCAACAAGTTTATCTTAATAGTCGGAAGTGGGGTCATGAGTTCATCAATTATGGTAATGAACAAATCTTCTTCAATGGCATTGGTATTATGACCATGTCTGTGCATAGGAGCAGAAATTACATTTGGCTTCTCGGGCGCATCAAACTCAATTTCTTTTGCTTCAATAAAGTCTTGTATTTTGTTCTTCAAGGCCCAACAGTTATTAGTATCGTTACCAGGACTTTCAGAGTGATATGCACAACGGGCATTAGGATGATAATGAGGGGATGTATTATTGGGGTTTTTCGGAGCTTCTTTCAAGGTTGTCAAGATAGACCTCAGAAGACGCGGTAATACTTGAGACAGAGTCATGTTAATTCTGGTGAATTGCCTGACTGACCTTTCCACCCTTGGTTGATTACTTCTTTGTTGATCAGACGTAGGATTTGGAATCATAACAGCCCCCACCATTAGTCGGTGTTCGGCCCTCTCTTGGTTTCTTTGCGGATATACAGCAGCTACCTCTTTCTTCCCAATAAAAGGCTTCCTTACAGTTGTAGAAGAAGATGAATCCTTCTGAATCTTTCCACTTTTTATGCCAGTTTCCACCCTCTCTCCGGTTAATATCAGTTCAGTAAATCCTGCAGATGAACTTTCAATTAAATGGTTGAAGAAGGGACCAGATAAGGTGCCTAAGAACATGTCCAACAATTCCCTCTCAGACAGAGGGGGTTGAACTCTTCCAGCCAAATCTCTCCATTTTTTGTGCATAATCCTTGAGACCTTCATTGGAAGCCATGGCCATACTCTGGAGTTGAGTACGGGTAGGCGCCAAATCAGCATTGTATTGATATTACTTGTAGAAAGCTGTGGCAAGATCTTCCCAATTGTGGATGTTGGCTCTTTCTAGTTGGTAAAACCAGTCGAGTTATGTTCCAGGCAGACTGTCCTGGAAAAAGTGCACCCATAAGTCTTTATCAGCGGTGTGGGGTTGGATTTTTCTCACATATGACCGGAGATACATTTTAGGGCATGACACTCTATCATACTTGGCAAACACGGGCACTTTGAATTTCGGAGGAATCACAATCCCCGACACTAGTCCCAATTCTTCAAAGTCTAGTCCTGACACCTTTTGTATTTCCATCGCGCTCAACCGCTCTTCAAGATGTTTGTACTTATCATCAACTGGAGGATACTGTTCCTCAGAGTATACTTCTTCTTCCTCTTCTTCCGATTCTGACGGGATCATTGTTTCCTTGCCTTTCCCTTCTCCTTCACCGGATGTTGTTGCAAAATTCAAAGTCCTTCTTGTCTGCCCATGAAATCTTCTCCCCGTGTTTAAGACTCCAGTTACCTTCTTTGTTTTCTTTTTCCTCTCTTCAGCTAGTAGAGTCTTCAATTCTTCTTTCCCCTTGGCTAGGGTCATAAGTTGTTGTAACTGCGTATTTTGAGCTTGAAGATCTTTCACTATTTGCTCGATATCCATCTTACTAAAAGAAATGGTAGAGAGATGAGGAGACTTGTTGAAAAAGACTTGTTTATGTTATGATGAATGATATATGCATATGCAATGTTTTCAAGGATTTCAAAGATTCAAGTTTGTTTTAGACAAAAAGGAAACGCACGTTAAATTAATAAGATAAAGTTTGAGTACATCAATGCCCCTTGGACAAAATAATATAAAACTCTAAGATAAAAAAGTAGTGTGCATCCTCTTTGGTGCAATGTAGGCATTTAAGGTCCGCTCCTCATGAAGTAGCCTAGTGAGTTCCAAAACCTTCTTCTCGCTTGCGTAGAATTGGGATTCGAAAGTATCTCGCTCTGTTTTGAGTTGTATCCAATCCATTTGTAGGTCTTCAAGAGATATGGGCATGTCAGGATGTAGGATAGTGTATGGAACATCTCCCTCCTTGACAGGCTCAACGATTACCGGGAGAATGGAGGGGTAAGGCATCATAAGACTCTGAGCGCGAGTTCGTACCCATTTGAGGTAAGGCTTAAGAGGGATAGAATTCTTGTGCCCCAAAGTCTTGCTATCCACCTTGTTGAGCATCCTCCAAGCTCGGATAAATCTATGGCGAAGACCTTGATCGTCGTTGTCGTAGTCGAATACCAAACCTTGAATCAGCATCTCATGTGGGCCATCCCTTCGGGCGTAACCAAACTGTCTTAAGGCTAAGCATGGGTTGTAGGTGATACCTCCCCTAATGCCAAGAAGAGGGACATTAGGGAATTCTCCACAACGGTCGATGATGATAACATTCTCTTTAGATCGAGAGCACCAATGAATGTATGAATGTCTGAGCGTCATCAACCTTTGTGACCACCTTGAACCTTACTCATTCTTTAATACAAATTGGGGAAGATGAGAAATAAACCATCTTGCCAAGAGAGGAGTGCAACACATAAGGACACCTTTTTTCCTCATTGTGCGAGTGTGAAAAGAGTGTAGGATATCCCCTAGCAATGTAGGCACCGGGTTGCGTGACATGAAGATTTTGACGGTGTTTACATCTATGAGTTGTTCAGGATTTGGAAACAAAATCATCCCATAGACGAGAAGAGCCACAATTTCCTCAAAGGCTTGCAAGTCTAGGTAATTCCAATAGCTTTGGACTTTCTCAAACAGGAACTTTGCTAAGAAACCTTTGACACCACTCCTAATTTCCCAATGGGTTGTGACATCAGATGAGTGCAAGTGTAGATCTTGAGAAATCTCTTCTGGCTTTGGGTCTCTTTCCGTACCGTTTAATGGTAGTTGATTAAGAATGGGAATCCTCAAGAGTTAGGAGAATTCTTCCAAAGTAGGCACAAGTTGATAGTCGGGAAATGTGAAGCAATGGTGCAAAGGATCAAAGAACTGAAAGAGCACCTTCATCATATCCTCATCTTTGTTGGAGGTGACCAAGTTGAGTAGACGACCATGTCTCTCGGTGAATGGAGAGTTCTCAGGAATCTTTGAAGCTAGCTCCTTAAGTTGTGGAGGAATTCTTACAAGGTTGACTTGAATAGTTTTCCTGTAAAGTGAATCCATTTCCTACAAAACAAGAACAAAGATGAATCCAAAAATCCTTGAAATGGTTAGTGGATGTATATGATGTTCATGATGTCCATGATGTTATGTACAAGTATGCATATACAAGCAAAGCAAACAAGTCCTTAGTTTAGGCTTGCATGGAGTTTTATAGGTAAGTACCCTCTTGAAGTTTAGTTGGCTTAAACCTGTCCTAGTAATAGTAATCGGGTTCTAAAGAGCTCAATATCACTGGATTGTTTCCTTGGTCATTGTTTCAGCTCAAGCCTCTTAAATGGAGACCGAAATATCCCAAGAAACCAAACCTCAATGAGTGTAGTATCGAGTATCTACCAACTTCGGACTGCACCAAAGCCGGTCATCTCACTACATCCTAAAGGCCAAGTTGGTTAAGTAAAGGTTCTAAAAGTTCATTAGTGCTTCATGACATCACTCGGTGGCCCCGTATTCTCTTTGATTAACTCAAAGGTTACCGGTACCCACAAATATGTCTCACTAAAGTAGCTATTGCTTAGACCATGTCGGTATACGCCGCACAGTTTCCACAATGTATTGCTACTTACCTATAATGTTTCCCAAATCCGGGTAGAGGGTTCAAACCCAAACAAAGATCCATAATGTAAAGCATACAAATTAAACAATTTAAGCAAGTAAATGTGATCTATCCCAAAGGTAACCCCACTTTTATGATTCTCCCCAGCAGAGTCGCCAGTTTTGTGGTACGGTGGGAGAACTGACTTGAAGGTTTTGCGTTTTATCGCAAATATTGTGGTTAGCAAGAGTCACCACCGACTTTTCTTTTATCCAAAAGGAAAGGTAAAAAAGCACAAGAAAGACCTTTGAGATTGTTTCTTGAGTTCGGGGGGTAGATTATGAAAAGGGAAGGTATTAGCACCCTTTTCATCCATGGTTTTCCATGGGCTCTTAGTTACTTTCTAGATCACTTGCTTTTGTTTGAAATTATGCTTTGTGTGGTTTTGAAAGTATTTTGTAAAAGAGGCCATTGTTTAGGCAATCTTTGTAATGATTCTCATTTGTAAGAATGTATACAAAGATGTTTGTATTTTTGAAAATGTTTTCAAGTTTGTAAGATGTTTTGAAATGTGTGTGTTTGTTTTGAAAATAGCAAGGATATTTGTTTGAAATGGAGCAAGTAACTAAAATTAATCTACCTACTCAAATGTATTTCTTGTTCATTTTCTTTTCCTTTGATATTGTTGTCTTACCATTGATTTGGTAAGCAACCCTATCTTTGGATGTAAACGGGACGGGCGTGAGTCATCGTATAACCATGATTAGCAATGTTGCAAAGTATCTTATCATTTTGAGGGACTAAGATCACTTTTGTAAGGCAACTTTGAATAGCGTCATCGAGGGACTATGATCTTGTTTTTTTCTTTGTTTTGCTAAGATACCTTACATGCGTAATATGGCCATTTTGTTCAAGGCAACCAAGTGGAGTAACCCTAGGGGTGTTTGTGTGCAATTGTGTCATTTTAATGCTTGATTTTGTCTTGAATTAGGATTTTCTATTTGATTGGTTTTATCTTGCCATACAAACCCTAATTATTAACATGTTATATATAAAGCGATAAATTGCGGAAAGTAAATATCCTACGCTATTACAATCATTTGGGGATGGGGTGTACAAATTTACAAATGTGGATTTCAAGAAATTAAAGACCTAATTATCTATTACAACCATATTGAATAGCCATGAAGAAAATATATGAAGCATGTAAAAGTAAAGAAAAATGAAAGGAAAAGAAAACATTTTGGATCATTATGTGTCGACACATGCCGTAAAATCAAGCTTCTCGAATTCACTTTTGTTTTGATGAAGACAAATCATGATTGATAAAGAAGGCAAAAATTATTGATCAAGCTAAAATCCTCTTTGGATGAAGTCTTTGGTTCAAGCCCTTAGCAAATTTCAAGGTATAATGATAATACTTACCTTGAACTTAAGATGTAGAGGCTCAGTGGTCAAAAAGAAAACATTTTATATTGTCCAACTCTTTATTCAAGTTTTTTCAAAGCAAAAATTCAATTTTCATTTGAGTGCAATCGATTTGCATGTTAGTGCAATCGATTGCATGCTTTAGTTTTTCAAAACATTGGCTACTTACTTCCAATGCAATCGATTTGGATGGTTGTGCAATCGATTGCACACTCAAAATATTTGGAAACCTGGCTACTAGAACCCCGTGCAATCGATTTGCATGAAGGGTGAAATCGATTGCCTCCTTTATGGTTTTGAAAAACAGCTGCCTTACACCTGCCTGTTCATGATACTATTTCATGGAAAACTTTTCACTCAATCTTGGAAATTGTTCATGATTTTTTTACAAACCTTTTCTTCAAAGGTCACTGCATTTTTGCCTAAAAAATGAACAAAATGATGATGATTAAAATGAAGAGTTTAAAGTTAAGGAGACTTACCTTGCAGCTAGAATTTATGTTTTGAGCTTGAGGTGTTGCCTTGTGGACTGTTATGAACTTTTTCAGTTATGAGATTTTTTTGAGAGTTTGTCAATAAAACTTCTGGTTTTCTTTCTCCCTTTTTCCCTCCTCTCCCCTTTTTTTTGCAAATGCTCCTTCTATTTATAGGCAAAGGACTTGTGGACAAAGGCTGAATAGGTTTATAAGACAACATGTTATGGTTTGGTTGGGATGTAAGTATCAAACTATGTCAAGTACTCCATGGTTCCAAGATGAAGTACCAAAGTTGCTAGTTTAGAGGGGTTGATTTCCATGTTTTATCGTGGAGTAAAATCAGAAACAAACAAAGTATGGGCTCAAGACAAGTTTTGTACAAAAAGCTTGCTTTTCAAGAATAGCAATGGTGCCTTTATGCCATAAATGGAAAGATCCTTTGGAAAATGGCTTAAACACTTGGGTAATAGCTCAAAAGTGGGTGTAAACATTAAATTATGTATAGATTTCAAGGAAGAAGGCCTGAAACATACGATTATGCAGCATAGCATAAGGGTTTTGTTGTGTGTTCTTCAATAGAATGACTTGCAAATCAAGGGTGGATGCCCAACTTCATGCCCTTGAATCTCCTAGCTCAAGTATGATAAATTCATGCTCTTGGATGTTTTGGAAAGCTTGAAACATCCTCTATAACTTTCATGTTGACCACTTTTGTTAAATCAAACTGGTACTTGATGGAAGTTGGCCAAGAAGTTAGGATAAAAACCTGTCCAAACCTGCTGAAAAATTCTCTAAGTGTTTATTCAAAAATGCCATGACTTCATGAATTTATAACTCAAAATCCAAACATTTCTAGAAAAAGTCCTGCTCTACAATGTTTTAGATCTCATTGAGATCTACAACTTTTATGTTGGAGGTTTTCCTTGAATCATCTTGCATCATGGCGAAAAATTGGCATGAAGTGGTGAAATTATCATGTGTAAGAACACTTAGAAAATTTCTAACTCTTGGAAATCTTGACTTTTCAAGTTGACTTTTGACTTTCTTAACTTCTTGATGATCAAGCTTGATATTTTTGAATGTCTTGATGAATTGTGATATTTTAAACTTAATGTTGACCAAAAAGTCAAAGTTTGACTTTTGGTGCTATAGTTGACTTTTTCACCAATACGGCTGATTTTAGGTCATCTGGTCGATTAATTGAGCCAAAATGCAATCCAAGACTTGAAACTTAATTTTCAGTCATCATTGCTTAAGGAGATGTCTTAAGCTGATCAACCTTAGTGCATTCTTGAACCGAAGGAGATCTTGTGAGATATTAATTGAGAAATGAGAGGGCAAATTTTGGGGTACAACACCTACTATTAAGGAGTAGGTAGCCCCGTCATTGGAGTTTGTAAGGGACGTTCGAAAGGGACAAGTACAGTCACCAGAGAAATGGATAGGTAACCTTAATAGTAACCCTAGAGTCTTAAGATCTTTCCGAGGAAACATTTCTGAGGCAACATTTCCGAGGCAATATTCGAATGGAACATTTGATCTTTTAGACAGGAGGGCAACCACTTAAATCTCCTATGCTTAAATGACTATTTTACCGAAGGCAACCGAATTGAGGCAAACCCTAGGAGTGAAATATGTGCACGTGATTTTTTTAGTTAATTAGTCTTTGCACATTAAGTGAGCTACCGTTTTAATTTTTCAAACATATTTCCATACAATCCTATTAACCATGCATCTAACATTTAAAGATTGCGGAAATTAAAAGTGCAAGAAAATAAGCCTAGCTATTACAAGGCTTCGGGAAATGGGGATTAATTACATAACGAAAAATCGGGGACAAAGCGATAAATAAAAACCCTAGTTTAACTATTACAAACCATTGGCAGTTACAAAAAATACGAAAAGAATTAATTAAACGTGCGGCTAATTAAGAACGAGGACGCTTAAAAAATAACCTAAAACCCTAATTGAGAGAAAAGTATTTTTGTACATTTTTTATTTGAGAAAAGAATTTAATTGCAAATTAATTAAAACCCTAATTTCTAATTGTTTTTAATTTATAAAAAAAAAGAATTAAATTTCCCTAAATTAATTAAACTAGTTAGTTAAGAAAAAATATTTTCATTAAAAAAAGATTATTGTAGTTTTGTGATTTTTTGGTTTAATAAAAAAATAATTTTTGTATTAATTAAGAAAAAAAGAAAATAACTAAAGAAAATAAATAAATAAATTAAAAAAAGTAGAAAAGAGAACTAATTGGGCCTGTGTTGAAATGAAAGGAGGGGGGTGTGAAGCTGAAGTTCCCAGGCCCATTAGTACTGAAGCCCAGTCAACACTGGATCTTGTGTGACGTTGACTTGGACGTGCACCATGGTCCTTCAGTCTGGAAGCATTAGATCTGATGCTATGTTGATCCAGTGGCGGGATGCAAGGGCGTATGGAAGGCGCTTGGGATTGCAACGTATATAATCTGCACCAAGAAAATGAGACAATATGTTTCGTTGGGACCTGGGATCGAACCCAGGTCCTCTCACTTATCAACGAACACCCTTGCCAGATGTGCTACGTTAATTAGTTATTAGTATAATGAAAACAAAATACAATATACAAAACAAGATAATTGGTTTAGAAAACGTGCGAGATTTAAACGGAGAAATAGATGGTTTTCATGCCACCATCTTCTTCCTCCTCTGTCGCCTTAGACCATTGCACCTTTACCTACAGACAAAAGTTTGTAGCTACAAACCTGCAAAACTCAAAAATCTAGCACAGGCATGATAAATTATTTGTGACTATACCAATCAACTCGTCTTGGTCTCACGAGCATCATGGTACCTTATTTGTGGCCTAATTTTTCCTATATCAAGAACCCCCAAAATGTGACTTCAAACCCTAGCCATGGCAATTGTCAGTATATGCGCTAAAACAACGATCAAACATAACCTATACGTTGCAAACATGATAACAAACACATATATGTCATTAAAACATGTTCATGATGCGTGAATCATAGTAAATGAATTTGAAAAAACAGGGAAAACCGGGTGAGTTATAGCACGCGTTTCTTGGTGTTCCAGACCTTGCAAATGACTGGGATAGCTTCCTGAGACATCCTGCAATCAATTGGCAATGCTAGGAAGGCTTGAGATGGCCTGTATGACTGAAACCGATTCACACTTTTTGTCAAGATTTTTGAGTTTGTTCTTGCTCATTCACGATTGCTAACCCTTGTTTTATCCTTGGTTCTTGTTCATTATATATGCTAGAGCGAATTAGGGTTGCAAAAAACAGATGATATCTTTGGAATTTTGGAAGATTTGATTTGATTCTTCAACCATATGCAAAGTTTGGTGGACTTTTCCTGAGAAACCCTAATTTAGCAACTTTTGGGTTTTGATGAATTTAGGGCATTCCTTGAATAATCATGATCAAACCTTGATCAAATGATGGATATCACTTCAAAATGTTGATGTTGACCAAAAAAATTGAAGTTTGACTGTATCTGGGCCACAGTTGACTTTTGACCTAATATAGTCGATTCTCAAGCATTTGAGCAGTTGACTGAGCAAACTTCTTGTGCAGTGCTTAAAATTTGACATGGATGGTCTTGAGAACATATTAGGACCATGGAGAGCATATGAGGTCTTTGGAGTTCACCTATCTTGATGAAAATTGAAACTCTAATTTGAGACACATTGCCTTAGGAGAGAGTTTGTCTGGTTAACTCTTGGGCAAACTTGAGCAAATTGAGGATATCTAGGAGTATGTATTGAGTAAAATGATAGGGAAAATTTTGGGGTACAACAGCTTCCCCTGTTCAATCTTCTTAAACCTGAGGATGTAAATTGGCTCGTCTGCCTTTCGTGATCTGAAGGTGGAAGATGATTGAGCACTAGAGTGCCCAAAAATTTGCACTCGTCTAAGATGGTGTTGGACTGTGTAGGTAATATCGGGAATGGGCTTATAGATGCCTTTTGGAAAATATGATGAAAGATCGTCGGAGATGGGCTTAAAGATGCCATCCGGAAGATATGACGGAGAATCGTCGGAGATGGGCTTAAAGATTTCATCTAGAGGATGTAACGGAGAATTGTCAAAGATGGGCTTAAAGATGCCATCTAGAGGATGTTGATTTCCCGAGATATTCCTTTGATGAGAATTCTTGTTCCTTTCGTTGAGGAGGAATGTTGGTCTCTGTTTTGGGAGAAATGGAATTTTAGGAACTTCAGTTGTCTGTTACTCTACTGGGGAATCATCTCTTAGTCGAAGAGATTAAAATGAACTGATATCTGGTCGTGCTCCAGGCTTTACAATGACTTGCTGAGGATAATAAGACTGACTGCTATCTGGTCGTGCTCCAGGTTTTACAGTGACTTGCTGAGGATAATAAGACTGACTGCTATCTGGTCGTGCTCCATGTTTCCCAGTGACTTACTGGAGAGATGAGATTAAACTTGCTATCTGGTCGTGCTCCAGGCTTCATAGAAATTGGCCAAGTAAACTTCTATCTGGTCAAATTCCAAGCTTCACAGTACCTTATGATGTTATCTGGTCGTGCTCCAGACTTCACAGCGTCTTATACCGTTATCTGGTCGTGCTCCAGGCTTCAGTAATTTGGGGAAATTAAGATATTATCTGGTTGATTTCCGGGCTTCATAGTTTGAATTTAAGATATACCACTGTTTGGTCGATTCCAGGCTTCGTAGTATTTTGTGTTGTTATCCGGTCGTGCTCCAGGTTTCATAGTGTCTTTTATCGTTATCTGGTCGTGTCCCAAGCTTCACAGTATGATGTATTGTTGGTTGACTATTATTCGGTCAGTTTCCGGGCTTCAAAGCTTTTGAACTGGAATAGAAATCTTAGTATCGATTTGACTGAACCAGGGAAAAGTCTCGAGTTATCTTCAACTGGGAGAGAAATCTTAGTATCGATTTGACTGAACCTGGGGGAGGTCTCGAATTAACTTTGACCGACATAGAAATCAGGGGAATCTTAGGGGCGATTCGGCTGACCCAGACGAAAGTCTTAGAGCATCTTCAACTAGAATAGAAACCTTAGTGTTTGTTTGACTGAACCAGAGAAAATCTTGAAAAGTGTTGGAATATCTTCAACTGGAATAGAAACCTTGGTGTTGGTTTGGCTGAACCAGAGAGAACTCGTGAGAACTTGATTGCATCTTTCCCTGAAAGGTAAAGAGTTATTCGTATGTAATGTCATGATGTATGAAATGCATTGAATGATGATGTTCTCAAAATAAATGAGATTGTGTTGTATAATATGTATGCACATGTCATGATGTATGAAATGTATTAAGTAATGATGTTCTCAAAAGAAATGAGATTGTGCTATATGTGCATGCCATGATGTATGGATATGCAATGCTATTGTGATATTCTCTAGCTGGGGAAATAAATCTTGAGCTGCTGCTGGAGAGTATAAGGAGTTGAGTTCTTTGTTTCCGCTGGGGATAGTGACCGAAGATGATTAGCTGGGGATTTACATCCATTCTGCTTGAGAATATTCTGCCAGGAGAGACTCTGTCTGAGAATAATCCTGCGGGGGAATGAATCTGTGGGGAAGAGAGATACTATGTTGGAAGATCTGCTAATTTGGAGAAATAAACTCAGCTGGGGATGAAATTCCATTGCTAGAGAGAAGAGCTCTGTTGGAGATTGAGCTTCCGCTGTCGGAGAAATAAACTCTGCTCAAGAGAAACTTTTATAAACTGTTTATGGTTATAAAACTCGGCTGGGGAATGCAGATATCAGCTTTCTGAAGGAACCTGCTGGGGAAGGAATTCCTGCTTGGGGATACGGAGGTCGGACCTTTGTTGTCTCGGCTCTATGGGGAATGTAGGTATCACTGGCTTGTATGTGATAGTTATTTCACTTCCAACTGTCTTTGTCCCTTGTACCATGCTGGAAAAAGTACATGTGGAGATTTTGTGGATGGATCTATGTCGTGATTGTACTTAAACATGTATTTAATGAGTGTCAGGATGACATCCGTCTCTAGATCGTATCTGAACTGTACTTGAAACATGTGTTGAATGAGTGTTAAAATGACATCCGTCTCTGGATCGTATCTGAACTGTACTTTGAAACATGTGTCGAATGAGTGTTAGAATGACATCCGTCTCTGGATCATATCTGAGCTGTATTTGAACCATGACTCTGAATGAGTATCAGAATGGCATCCATATCTGGATCGTATCTGAAAGTTGAATCTAAATGAGTATCAGAATGGCATCCGTATTTGGATCGTATCTGAACTGTATCTGAAAGCTGAATTTGAATGAGTATCAGAATGGCATCCGTATCTGGAGCATATCTGAACTGTATCTGAAAGCTGAATTTGAATGAGTATCAAAATGGCATCCGTATCTGGAGCGTATCTGAACTATATCTAAAAGCTGAATCTGAATGAGTATCATAATGGCATCCGTATCTGGAGCGTATCTGAACTGTATATGAAAGCTGAATCTGAATGAGTATCAGAATGGCATCCGTATATGGAGCGTATTTGAACTGTATCTGAAAGATGAATATGAATGAGTATCAGAATGGCATCCGTATCTAGAGTGTATCTGAACGGTATCTGAATTCTGGTGCTCTTGATGAATGCTGATCAAGGTATAAGTCTTCCACTGATAGACAGGTGACGGGACATAGTCGTATGTTTTAAATCCCTAACTTTTTCCTGGACCGTCCTTTCGGGTTTTCAGTCCACCAGGATACCTTTTTACCCAAGCCGCCTTTTCAGGTTTTCAACTTGTCAGGTGTACAAATTATTTTTATGTATATCCCTAACTTTTTCCTGAACCCTTTTGGTTCACCGGGATTCCCTTATTTTTGCCTAGGTGTGTCAACCTAGCGGGTCTTTTTTTCTTTCATGTGTAGTATTTTCCGACTATGTCCATGCTTTCAGGATGTAGAGAGTTGTCACTGTCCATAGTGTTGTGTTGTAGTATTGTCAAAAATGTTTTCTTGATTGCACGTGATTCGTTGCTGGAATGTGTGTGTAATGCCCCAAGCGATTCAGGTGGAGATTTGCCCCTGGTTATTTGGCACTTTTGGAGAGACTTCCCCAGGTGTGTTTAGACATTATGTCATGCCCCTTTCTTATGGAAGACCTGTTATTGCAAGTGTCTTTCCCGCTGAGGTGATTCTGTCCATTGAAAGGATGTCTGTTCATTGAATATCCATTGTGCAGATTTCTTTGTTGTCAAACAATTAGTCATATGCAAACAATGTCATTTAAAGAATGCAAAACTCATGCCTGTCTTGAAAATTTTTTGAAAATGTGTTTTACGTAGTAATATGAAATTTGCAAGAATGTGATATCAACTTAGGATTCGTAACAAATCGTAACAAATTTCAGAAGTTGAATTTTGCAGCTTTGATTGAAGAACTTTGTATCGTTGAGAGTCCTTCTATGAGAGTCAAGTTCACCATATCAAGTGGGTCATAGCCCCTGACTCAAGTTGTTGAGTTTTAATCTTCTAACGACATTGGCTAGAGGAGAATAAATCACCTTGCCCCTTGCTAGACGTCTGATTTATCATAACCTGTATCACAGGCCCTCGAGATCCTTGAAATGGTTAGTCATGATATGCTATGGTATGATGTTTATGATGTCATGATAAATCACAGGTATAGCAAACACAGATAAATCAAACCAAGTCCTTAGGTTTAAGGCTTTCTTGAGTTTTAAGTTCATACCATCTTGAAGCTTAGTTGGTTTCAAACCTGTCTTAGAGAAGTAATTGGGTTCTAAAGATTCTCAATATCACTGATCATCCTTTATCGGGCATTGTTTCAGCTCAAGCAATCCTTCCTTGCGGCCGAAATATCCCGAAAGTCCGATCTCAATGAGTGTAGCATCGAGTATCAACCAATCCTCAGCTTTATACTGAGGCCAACTATCTCACTACTTTCTAATGGCCAAGTTGGTTCAACTAAGATTCTAAGGTCCGTTAGTGCTTCACGACACCACGTGGCAACACCGTATTCTCCATGTTTCCCCGTGAAGGATACCGCTACCAACCAAAGTGTCACACCAACACAGGCATCACTTAAACCATATCGGTCTACGTCGTACAGTCCCCATGATCTATTGCTGTTTACCTAAAAAGTGTCCCCAAATCCGGGTGCAGGATCTTTAATAATACCCAAACAAAACCCTTGAATTTAAAGCAGGCAAGGCAAAACAAGAAAGCAATTTTAAAATGACCTAGATCCTAAGGTAAACCCCACTTTATATTCCCCAGCAGAGTCGCCAGTTCTGTGATACGGTGGCAGAACCAAAGGTTAATACTGGTTTGCATTTTGTATTTGCAAATGTGCGGTAAGCAAGAGTCGCCACCGACTTTTATTTCATCCAATCATGGAAAAGGAAAAAGAACAGAAACAACCTTTTTCGAGATTTCTGAGTACGAGGGGTAGATTATAGAAAGGGAAGGTGTTAGCACCCTTTCTATCCATGGTTTTCCATGGGCTCTTAGGTACAAGCTCATCTTTTTAAAATTGCTTGTGTATGTGCTTGTTTGGAAAAAAATTACTTTGTGATAACCCTTGTATCAGTCCTCAAGGGTGTGACGAAGTTTGTTTTTGAAAATTGTTTTGAGAAGTGTTTGTGTGAAAAGTTTTGTTGAGCAAGTACTTAAGATTCTACCAACTCGAAAAATGGTTGTTTGTTCTCATTTCCTTTAGACAGCGCTATCATACTATTAAGGAGTAGGTAGCCCCGTCGTTGGAGTTTGTAAGCGACGTTCGAAAGGGACAAGTAAAGTCACCATAGCAATGGGTAGGAAACCTTAGTAGTAACCCTACAGTCTTAAGATCTTTCCGAGGCAACATTTCTGAGGCAACATTCGAATGGGACATTTGATCTTTTAGACAGGAGGGAAACCATTAAAATCTTCTATGCTTAAATGACTATTTTACCGAAGGCAACCGAAGTGAGGCAAACCCTAGGAGTGAAATATGTGCACGTGATTTTTTCAGTTAATTGGTCTTTTCACATTAAGTGAGCTACCGTTTTAATTTTTCAAACATCTTTCCATACAATCCTATTAACCATGCATCTAACAGTTAAAGATTGCGGAAATTAAAAGTGCAAGAAAATAAACCTAGCTATTAAAAGCCTTCAGGGAATGGGGATTAATTACATAACAAAAAATCGGGGACAAAGCGATAAATAAAAACCCTAGTATAACTATTAAAAACCATTGGCAGTTACAAAAAATATGAAAAGAATTAATTAAACGCGCGACGAATTAAGTACGAGGACGCTTAAAAAATAACCTAAAACCCTAATTGAGAGAAAATTATTTTTGTACATTTTTTATTTGAGAAAATAATTTAATTGAAAATTAATTAAAACCCTAATTTCTAATTGTTTTTAATTTATAAAAAAAGAATTAAATTTCCCTAAATTAATTAAACTAGTTAATTAAGAGAAAAAAATATATTAAAAAAAGATTTTTGTAGTTTTGTGATTTTTTAGTTTAATATAAAAATAATTTTTGTATTAATTAAGAAAAAAAAGAAAATAACTAAAGAAAATAAATAAAGAAATTAAAAAAAAAGTAGAAAAGAGAACAAATTGGGCCTGTGTTGAATTGAAAGGAGGGGGAGTGAAGCTGAAGTTCCCAGGCCCATTAGTACTGAAGCCCAGTCAGCTTTGGATCCTGTGTGACGTTGACTTGGATGTGCACCATGGTCCTTCAGGCTGGAAGCGTTAGATCTGATGCTATGTTGATCCAGTGGTGGGATGCAAGGGTTTATGGAAGGCGCCTGGGATTGCAACGTATAGAATCTGCAGTAAGAAAATGAGAAAATATGTTTTGCTGGGACCTAGGATCGAACCCTGGTCCTCTCACTTACAAACAAACGCCTTTTCCAGTTGTGCTACGTTAATTAAATATTAGTATAATGAAAAAAACAAGATAGTTGGATCAGAAAACGCGCGAGATTTAAACGGACAAATAGATGGTTGCCACGCCACCATCTTCTTCCTCCTCTGTCGCCTTAGACCATTGCACCTTTACCTACAGACAAAAGTCTGTAGCTACAAACCTGCAAAACTCAAAAATCTAGCACAAGCATGATAAATTAGTTGAGACTATAACAATCAACTCGTCTTGGTCTCATGAGCATCATGGTATCTTATTTGTAGCCTAATTTTTCCTGTATCAAGAACCCCCCAAACGTGACTTCAAACCCTAGCCATGGCAATTGTCAATATATGTGCTAAAACATCAATCAAACATAACCAATACGTTGCAAACATGATAACAAACACATATATGCCATTAAAACATGTTCATGACGCGTGAATCATAGTAAACGAATTAAGCAAAGCAGGGCAAACCGGGTGAGTTATAGTGCGCGTTTCATGGTGTTCTAGACCTTGCAAATGACTGGGATAGCTTCCTCAGACGTCCAGTAATCGATTGGCAATGCTAGGATAGCTTTAGATGGCCTATATGACTAAAACCAATTCACACTTTTTGTCAAGATTTTTGAGTTTGTTCTTGCTCATTCACGACTGCCAACCCTTTTTTATCCTTGGTTCTTGTTGATTATATATGCTAGAGCGAATTAGGGTTGCAAAAAACAGATGATATGTTTGGAATTTTGGAAGATATGATTTGATTCTTCATCCATATGCAAACCTTTTATATTGAGCCAAATTATCCTATTTTTGTAACAATCATGCTTGATTCGATTTCGTCTTGATATCTTAGCATAATTTGATTGAGATCCTGTCCAAAAATCATATCAAAACATATCTTTGATATTATTTACCAATTATTTGATTTTATTCAATTTTTAATAAATAAAAAATCAAATTAAAGTAAATAATGAAGCAAATAACATGTGAGTGAACATTTTGGTCATGGACCATGCTACAAGTGAGGTTCAATCATGGAATGCTAATCCCAATTGGTAAAAAATGCACTTTTGGGCATATTTGACTTTTGGCAATTTTGCAAAAAATGTCAACTTTGACAAGGCATATCTCCTAAAACTTTTAACCCTAGAGAGGTGTTCTTTGACTTTTTATAAATCTTAGGATGTCCCCTAAGCAACCCTTTCGTTCTCATTTCAATTGGGTCTTCCATGTTCATGTAAGAAGCTTTGACCCAAAAGGTGTTTTTTGTTGACTTTTCAAAAGGACATATAATGTAGAAATTCATATCTTCTTATGAGTACATATTTTGAACTTGTAGGCTGAAGATGAGTTGTAGGGAATTTCATCCTCTTCAAAATGAGCCTTGGATGTAAAATGTTTGATAAAGTATGTGGAAGTTATGTTTGGTCAAAGTCTGGTTGACTTTTCTTGAGAAATCCTAATTTAGCAACTTTTGGGTTTTGATGAATTTAGGGCATTACTTGAAGAATCATGATCAACCCTTGAACAAATGATGGATATCACTTTAAAATGTTGATGTTGATCAAAAATCTTGAAGTTTGACTATATGTGGGTCACAGTTGACTTTTGACCTAATACAGTTGGTTCTCAAGCATCTGAGCAGTTGACTGAGCAAACTTCTTGTGCAGTGCTTGAAATTTGACATGGAGGGTATTGAGAACAAATTAGGACCATGGAGAGCATATGAGGTCTTTGGATTTCACCTATCTTGATGAAAATGGAAACCCTAATTTGAGACACACTGCCTTAGGAGAGAGTTTGTCTGGTCAACTCTTGGGCAAACTTGAGCAAATTGAGGATCTCTAGGAGTATGTATTGAGTAAAATGAGAGGGCAAATTTTGGGGTACAACAATATTCTTCAAGATGTGGAAGAAGGGAAAAGACATACTGTAATTGGGTTTAACTCTCAAAACTTGAAAAATAAAAAGAAAACCCTTGAGATAAAGTTTGTCCCTGCTAAAATGCAGGATGAAAGCAAGATGTCTGGCCAGATGTCACAACATCCTGTCAGGTCACCTGAAACTCATACTAAAGTTGAGTTTAGGTCTTGGAGATGTCAGTTTAACGCAAGAAGTGGACAATCAGAACAAGTTTGTCGTATGCTTCATGGATATCCAAAACATCCATCTCAACCTAGTGCAAATTCTTCTCTAACCAGGACTAAAAAGGAATGGAAAGTGAAAGATACTATCAAAAATGTCATTGCACATACATATCTTAAAGTATCATCTAACGATGACTGATATTTTCACAGTTTATGTTCTAGGCATATGACAAGTGTGGAAAACTTATTGGAAGACATTAAACCTCACACAACTAGCTATGTTACTTTTGGAGATGGTGCCAAAGGAGTCATTAAAGTTGTTGGAAGGCTAGATTGTGAAGGATCTCCTAAGCTTGATAGGGTCCTATTTGTAAAAGGTTTTACTGCCAATATGATAAGTATTAGTCAGCTATGTGATCAAAGTTTCAAAGTGAACTTCACAAAATACAAATGTTCGGTCACTATTAAGGAGAATGAAGTTCTCATGAAAGGAGAAAGGTCTAAGTATAATTTCTACTTGTGGACATCTCAAGGAATCACCTATAACTCAACATGTATGTTGTCTAAGGAGGATAAAGTCAAACAGTGGGATCAAAAACGTGTTCATTTACATTTGAAAGGTATGAATAAGATTGTATCTAAAGAAGCTATCAGAGACATTCCTAATCTCAAGATTGATGAAGGAAAAAAATCTGGAGAATGTCAAATTGGAAAGCAATCTAAGATGTCACACACAAAGCTTCAAATTTGACCTCTTCAAAATTTATATAACTTCTTCATATGGATTTGATGGGAACTATGCAAGTTAAAAGTCTTGGCGGAAAAAGGTATGCTTATGTTTTTGATGATGATTTTTCAAGATTCACTTGGGTAAAATTCATCAGGGAAAAATCAGAAGTCTTTGATGTCTTCAAGGAGATATGTCAAAAGTTACAAAGAGAGAAAGAGAACAACATTGTTTGAATAAGAAGTAATCAGGGTAGGGAATTTGAAAATAAAAAGTTTTCTTAATTGTGTGCCTCTGAAGGTATTAGTCATGAATTCCCTTCACCTATCACTCCTCAACAGAATGAAGTTGTAAAAAGGAAGAATAGAACTCTACAAGAATTTGCAAGAGTTGTGCTTTATACAAAGAAATTTCCATATTATTTTTGGGCATGAGCTATGAATACTGCTTGTTGTATTCATAATATAGTCACCTTAAGAAATGATACTTCCAACACTATATATGAGTTATGGAAAGGGAAAAAGCCTATAGTCAAACACTTTCATGTGTTTGGAAGTAAATACTACATCTTAGCTGACCATGAGCAAAGAAGAAAAATGGATCCCAAAAGTGATGAAGGGATAATTCTTGGATACTCTATAAACAACAGATCCATAGAGTTTTAACACCAGAAATCCGATCATGATGGAGTCCATAAATGTTGTGTTAGATAAATCAAGCTCAGATAGTAAACATGATGTTGAAGACAATGTTGGAACATCATTCCAGATGAATGATGAGGCAAAAAATATGGAGGAAGAGGACACCAATATCGAGGAAAGTGATGTTGAATCTGATAAAAATCAAGGCAATAAGGGTCCCTCAATCAGAATTCAGAATGATCATCCTAAATAGATTATTAAAGGAAATCCTAATCAAGGGATTACTACTAGATCAAGGGAGGTTGTTTCTAACTCTTTCTTTGTGTCTATGATTGAACCGAAGAATGTGAAGGAAGCCTTAACTCATGAATTTTGGATAAATGCCATGCAAGATGAACTAAGTCAGTTCAAGAGGAATGAAGTGTGGGATTTAATTCCTAGGCCTAATGGAACAAATGTCATTGGTACAAGCTGGGTGTACAAGAACAAAACTGATGAAAGTGGAGTTGTCACCAAAAATAAGGCAAGACTTGTGGCACAAGGTTACATTGAGATTGAAGGGATATATTTTGATGAGACTTTTGCTCCAGTTGCTAGACTTGAATCTATTAGAATTTTGTTAGGATTGGTTTGTTTATTAAAGTTTAAATTGTTTCAAATGGATGTGAAAAATGCCTTTTTGAATGGGTACTTACATGAAGATGTTTGTGTTGAGCAACCAAATGGATTCATTGATCCTACTTATTAGGATCATGTGTTTAAACTGAAGAAAGCTCTCTATGGATTGAAACGCGCTCCTAGAGGTTGGTATGAGAGGTTGACAGAGTTTCTTGTTAATGATGGCTACAAGAAAGGAGGAATAGACAAGACCTTATATGTCAAGGACAAGGATGGAAAACTTATGATTTATCAAATGTATGTTGATGACATTGTGTTTGGAGTGATGCCATATCAGATAGTGGAACATTTTGTCAAACAAATGCAATTAGAATTTGAGATGAGTCTTGTTGGTGAATTGACATATTTTCTTGGACTTCAGGTAAAACAGATGGATGACTTAATCTTCATCTCTCAAATTAAGTATGCAAAAAACATAGTAAATAAGTTTGGGATAGAAAATGCAAGTCACAAAAGGACACGAGCTCCTACTCATGTGAAACTAACAAAAGGTGAAAAAATGTGTTGTTGTTGATAAAAGCTTATACATAAGTATGATCAGTAGCTTGTTGTACCTTACAACTCCCAGACCTGACATCACATTTGTTGTAGGTATGTGTGCAAGATATCAAGCTGAGCTAAAAACAAGTCATATCAATCAAGTAAATAGGATTTTTAAGTACATAAATGGTACTAGTGACTATGGTATGTTAGATTCTCATGGTTCAAATTCTACGCTGGTGGGGTAGTATGACGCAGATTGGGATGGAAATGTTAATGATAAAAAAGAACTTCTAGTGGATGTTTCTTTTTGGGAAATAATATGATTTCCTGGTTTAGCAAGAAACATAATTGTGTTTATTTGTCTACTATTGAAGTTGAGTATATTGTAGCTGGAAGTAGTTGTTCTCAACTGATGTGAAAGAAACTAATGTTGAAGGAATATAATATTAAGCAATATGTCATGATATTATATTGTGACAACCCGAGTGCTATCAATATTTCAAAGAATCTTATTCAACATAGTAGGACCAAGCACATTGACATTCATCATCATTTTATCATAGACCTTGTTGAAGATAAAGTGATTACTCTTGAGCATATAGCCACTGAAAAACAATTGGCTAATATTTTCAACAAAGCCTTGGATGCAAATGAGTTTGAAAATCTTGCGGGTGAGCTGGGAATTTGCATTATTGAGGAATTATAGCAATTAAATGTATGAAGGAATGTAGGAGATACTATGCTTTTCCTAAATGTTTTAAGGCATGATAAGTTTATACAAATTGTTGTTGAGAGAAGGGCTGGTGATATCACCAAGGAGTGTAGGAGGATCTTTGACAATGGAAAGAGGTGAATGACCACCTGAAGTTGTTGAAGTTTGTTTGTTTCCATCTACTATTGTGTGCTTCCATCTGTGATTTTTTGCTTGTGTGCTATGTGTGCTTCAATTTTGTTTTTATATTTACTCTATTTTTGTAAATTTTTGGCTAAAAGGGGGGAGTAAAGTGTTAGTGTTTTTATGTGCCATCATGTTATGAAACATGTCTTGACATGTTGATTAGCATCCAGATAGGACTATGCTACTGCTAAGGGGAGAGTAGTGGTTGTGGTTTCTTATTGTGTGCAACTATTTAGAGGGGAACATGATTGGATTTCATGCTTGTTTGGAGCTTCTGCTACTACTATTGATGTCGTAGGATATCTTACCAGATGTTCTAACATCCTCCATATTCAAGCTGTGTGAAAATCCTGACTTGAGGCTGTTTTTTCTTCTACTACTGCTGCCTCTGATGTGTGAACTTGGGTAGTCCATATTTGGTACTTTGGATTTTTTGGTGATTTGAGTTTTCCCTGTAAGGGGGAGTCTTGATCATGTGTGACAGTGAGAGTTTGGTTATGTCTGTGATGTCAGACCTCATGTCTGGACATCTATTTTTCGAGTATTGAAGATGGTGTTATGTAACTGCAGTATAATATCTGATATATTTTTCTATTGTAGTTTGTACAAAGTTTACATGTTTGCATGTCTCTTGTGTTATGGTTTTATTCCTCTCTCCAGTGTTATTGTGCAATGGTTGTTTTAGCCAAAATTTTCCAAAGGGGGAGATTGTTAAATCCATGGTTTTAGGTTTGGCATAAATTTTGCTAAAACATGGTTCTCGACTGATGTTGAGCAAGTTGTCACAACATCTTGACCAACTGTCATGACATGTTCTACTGTCATATGTATCAGACAGATGTTAAGCCAGATGTATTGATATCTTGGCCTGTTATGCAGCAAGCGTTGTTGTTTTATCTCTTAAGGATTTGATTGAAAAATATGAGATTCTTGAATATTCTGGTACTCATACCTTTGTAGTAAATCAAGGATATTTTAGGAACAATTGCAAATTTGATTTCTTAAAAAGGACCTTTGAGACTTTTTAGGAAACCTTAAAGATCTCTCCCTATTTTTATGTGAAGATCTTGCAGCTGATTTAAAAAGTGAAGATTGGATTTAATTTGAAGAGTCTAAGCCCATACTTCAAGAATCTATAAATAAGGACTTGTTAAATCTAAAATAGTAAGCATTTACATAGAATAAATTGTGGGTTTAATATAAGGATTAGGGTTTTGGGAGTCTTTTAAGTTCCTCGTGTTTTTGTTATTTGCATGTCACTAATGTATCTTTTGATACATTGAGGTAGACTGGTTGTTACTTGATAGCTTATCAAGTTATTGTTCTCACTCGTGAGCTTTTAAGCAAAGAGAGTATTGTTCTTAGTTGAACCTTATAAGCAAAATTAAGTATTGTTTATTTGAAGTCTAATCTTCTATTTGGTTCTTTTGGTCTAGTCACAAAGTTTGTGATTGTAGGTATCACTGAGGTGATTGGAAGTATGAGGGGATTCTCATATCTAGAGGTGTCTAGGTAGAAGTTGCACAAGGTAGTGATTAGGAGAGAAGTTGTAAACTGAGATTGTTCAGGTTTTGAACTAACATTATAATAGTGGATTTCCTTCATGGCTTTGTAGCCTCTAGAGTAGGTGACGTTGCACTGAACTGAGTTAATAATTAAGTGTGTTGTTTAATTTTCTGCAATTGATTTTTCTGCACAATCTTCTATTTTCTGTAAGTAGATGATGTCATAACATTTGTCTTAACATTGTGTTGGTGTTAGAACATCAGTCTTAACATCTGTATTGCAAGTGCCAGCATTTCATACCTCAATAGTCGTGTTCTTAACATCTCAAGTTCAAATAATGGCACTCTTAATATTACATGCGACAACCACATATAACTACATTGATAAGTTATTTCAAATCTCAATTTCACAAATGACCTCCTTCTTAAATGGAACTATTCTCCTAATCATACCATTTTTACGACCATCTCATTTGTCAAGATGCAAAAAAAGTGCTTAAAAATCTCCAAGGGCTTAGCCATTTACATTACACTCGAGCTGGTTTAGTTCTTTCATTCTTATTTTTGGTTGTGGTCGCTCTTATTGATAAAAGGGAATTTTGTGCAACCACATGGTTTTCTTAACTATCATTCGAAAAGTATTGTGTTATGATTTAATTATATGTATCATATTATGGTTTAAAATATCTTATGGTTTAAATTATAATTTAAAATATCTTTTATTTGTGTGTGTGCGCGCTTATTTGGGTATACCAATTATTTTTAACTTTTCTTATTTTTTTAATATATCATATATGTTTTTAGTTCTTTTTTTTTTTTGCTTGACAAATTTTCGAGAGGTTGGCAACACTTGGCATAACCATCGACTTCTTTCTCAGATAATTTTCGGACTGAATGAAAACTATGAGCATGAGACTATTATGAAACTTGAGATCACTAAGATCAAGCAGATATTACCACACAACAAGTTGTTTCACTAACAATTTTAAGTTTTATAAAACTATAACAGTAAAATATAATTAACTACACATGTAAAATTATGTAAAGATTTTTCTGTGCAACTTCTTGGATAAAGATGAAATAAAGACTCTGGAAGTGTTGGTGGAATCATGAAGATAAATAAGTGGTGTCTTTCTACTGTAACATATGTTGAGGAAGTAAAATTTGAAATTCGGTTCTTATAGGGACAAATGTCGGACAACGTTGACATGATGTCTGGGATAAAGTGTATAACTAATTTATAATAGATGACAAATTCTTCGCAGGACATATACTATACACGATGTCTGGGAAAACGTATATAAGAAAAAACAGATTATGAATTAAATCATAAAACAATAAATAACATAAAGGTATTACTAATCCAGTTTGGTGCAACGTCATATACGTCTAGGGGGTTCCAACCCAAGAAAGGAAATCCAATATTAATAGTATTAGTACAAATGGGCTTACTCTGAACTCTCCCAATTCAAGGTGACTTTCCTGATACTACCAGTGAAGCTTCGTTCAGGCTTTCCCTGAATAAGATACCCCTCTCACTTTCTCTCAATAACTAATCATAGTAATTAATACAATATGCAGATTAAACAATGATGTATTACAACTTAGCTAACAAACCAATCTCCAAGCCTTTAGATATGAAACTTTGGTGCTTAGAGAGGATTAAAAATAACAACACAAACAAAGACTCAAAATAGAAACCCTAACACAATGATTTTCAATCTTTGCGCACACTTCAAACGTTAGGTATGAGTCTCCTTAAATAGCAATGTATTATCTGGGCTTTTTTTCAATGGGCATAATATTTAATAACAACAAATATGATTTTGATGCAACTTTAAATTGGACACTTTTTTTTATTTGTTTTGCAACAACATCCACCAAAAATATTTGATTTGTTTTGATCTCCATATAAATAGGGTTGATCTTAATAAATCTTCCAAACAAATATAAATAAAAAATTACTAAAAGATAGCAACGAATCTTTTTGAAAACAAACACAATCAAACACAAATCCATGCTAAACATGTGCAGCAAACAGAAGGCCAGATAAGGCACACAAATGTTGGAACATTTGGCTTGACATCAATCCTTGTAACAGATAAAATAAAATATTTATTTTCTATAAATCACTATTTCAACTTCTCAAGTAAAAGATTTAGAATAAATCTCTTGCAAAAAGTGAACCCACGCTTTAAATCATCTTTAATAGAGATTGAATATTTTATCATCTTTTAATTAAAACAAATCCAATAAAATATCTTCATAGAATATTTATTTAATTAAAACTTCAATCAATATCTTTGTAGAGAAAGTCTTAATAAAATAAATTTGAACCAAATTTTTCTTCAAGGTAAATTCAATCAAATCTTCTTTGACTTAATAAAATCTAAATCATTTAGTAAAATCATATCATCCATATTCATGATTTAATGAAATATTTTTCAATTTTATTTAGATTAACAAACTTCTTCCAAAAACAATCTTCTGAAAGAATTAAAACCAAATCTTCATATAAACAACCCCAATTACACTCAGTTTTACTTATGAAATCTAGCTAACGGACTGAGGTCAAATGTTGCACTTCATGTTAGAAAATCTTGTCCCACATGATGCCTATTTACATTTACACCTTGTGTTGCTCATGTTGTTTTACCAAATGCAATCAATCAAAGTAACAATAATGTACCCCTTTGAAAAGTTTTGGCTAATACAACTCTAATAAATGTGCAAGAGTAGATCTTCAATCAAAACAAATCATATAAGTAGCATCATGTGGTTGTTATACAATCTCGTCTGCACACAATCATAACTCTTCCCTTTTTACCATCATTTGGAAAAGGTATAATAGACATCTAAGAGCAATACATTCTTTAGGACATAAATATCATAGTTTACATAACACAGATTCTTCAACCAATGTTAACTAGAAATAGTCTATAAGCACGAGTTTATAGATGATAGCAGCCCACAACTTCTTATGAATCACCAGATAGAAGCAACATACTTTATTGAATATCATCATATCATTATCCCCCCACACACTTGCAATAGAAGCAACAACAAGTTGAGGAGAAAAAGCTCCAACATTTCTCCATCAAAAAACAGATAAGTTATATCAACAGGTGTACATATGTGTAACACAATGTCTGCAACATATTTCCCACCAAATAGCTTGCAACTAATACATCAACCAAAGAGTAATATTATTATTCTTAACCACAAACTCCTTTATCCACTTAGGATAACCAGATCCAACATTCAGCATTGTCTTTAAAGATTGAGCATAACAAAGAGACTTAATAATTTCACTATACTTTAATGATTCAACATAATGTTCTTTTTCAAGATCCATTCTCCTATGAAGAGAAACATTCCATTTATTCCTAGATGATTTCTTATTAACAACCACAAATTTCTTACTCTTCTTGGGGGTCTTCTTTGCCTTAGTAGGATTAGGTATCTTCTTGGAATGAGTCATTTTATCCTTCAACACAACCTTTATATTTTCCACATTTTCTTTGCCTTGTTGTCAAACCTTTTACTAAGACAAACATCTTTAGTTACACCTTCATTGGAAAAGGCAGACCCATCATGAACTCCATTGTTCTTAAGGATATAACCCTTATCAGCACTGCCAGAATCATTAACAACATCATCAATATTGTCACTCACATTATTCTTCGCACCATTCACTTCTGAATTAATAGGGGCAACTTACCCATCCTTCCTATGAGTTGGAAACTCAGTCGCCAACATGTCCTATAGATTGTCTGGCACATCCAGGTTGACATCTTCATTACCATATTTAAATACCTTAATATTATAATCAATCTCTTTAGTAATCTTTTCAATATATGGAATCTTGTCTGACTCTGGAGAATTACTTCTGCCCAAGTACTCATTAATGATGAAAGGGGAAAACTTCACACATTTTACTCTATCATACACCTTTCTATACTCCTTGATTCCTTAAACATTGCAATAGTAATAGATGTTTACAATAAACTCTTTGACTAGTTTTTCATAGCAAAGTCCAATATTAGTAATTGTCTCATTAATCCAGTAACTTCCATAATTTCTTTGCAATCAAGAGCTTTTTTACCTAGCCCTCTCCCAGCTGCAATCTTTCTTTGAGAAATATATTTCCACTTTTGAACACTTGTTTCATTATCCATGGAGACAACAAGAATATTCAATGGAATTATCTTTCCACCAACCTTTCTCCTTATGGTGGACGCAATGTCCTAGACATCTTCCTCAACATTTGTCTTAGAGTTAATTGATTTTACAAGCTTTCTCTTTAGAAACTTCTTCTCAACGGCTTTTCAGAAACAAACCTAGTAACAAAAGTATTTTTATTAGTTTCAATCACTTCATCCATATTCACCATTTCTTTATCCTTTTCTTGAGTACCCTTGTCTTGAGACTTGGTTATATTCTTAATGTTTCTCTTCATTATTCAAGACAATGCTTCTTAAAGTTGAATGTTTTATGACAAGTGAAGCATTTTAACCTTCTTTTAACAAAAAATTTGTACTTTGAATTCCCTTTACTTACACTCATTCATCTTAAAACCCTTAAGTCTTCTTCACTATCGTAAAACTTCAAATATTTCATCTTTTATAGCTCTTTGGACCTTATAGTCGATGGCACCTTTTCTAAGATGATAATGTATTCCTTACCATATAGTAGGGCATCATTGAAATTCTAAAAGGATTTAGGTAATAAGCTCAATAAGAGTATGTCCTTGTCTTCACCATAAAGTTTCACTTGAATATTTTTCAAGTCATCAATGATATTGTTGAATTTTGTCAATTGCTCCAGAACTAGATTTGTGCTCCATTAGTAAAAATGAGTAGAGTTGTTGTTTCAGAAATAACCTATGAGCCAAGGACTAGTTCATATACAATTATTCAAACTAGATTCACATATATGTTGTGGCCTTCTCTCTGAAGACTCCCCTTAGGAATTTATCCATAAGGCATAAGATAATGGTACTCTTGGTCTTATCCACTTTTTTGGTATTCATTTCTTGTGTTAGACACACGTGTATCAATGCCTCAACTTTCAATGATTATACACACTTTAAATCACTTAAGGTTACTTGTATATTCCATTTCCATAATACAAAATTGTGGTCTCTGGAAAACTTCTCAACGTCCCATTAAAAACTCATGGTACTCACTTGCAAACCCATTTCCCCGCACGGTGGACGCCACTTATTTTTGAAATTTAAAGATTAAAACACACCGAAAATTTAGATGTGTCGGACAAAGAACAAACACAACTAAAATAAATGGTCTGAAGTAAAAATAATCCATCTACCAAACATTTTTAGCAATAATGACCAGAAGGAGAAGAAAAATGAAGTGACGAGTACACTATACTTCAATAACTTTTACAAGACATTACAAATTGAGTTACAAAAAATTATCCTTCCAAGTTCATATGAACATCACTTATTTCTACCCAAGTATTTCACTTTCTATCCTTCAATAAATATATGAATCACACATACTCAAGTTGTTTAAAGTTTTTTCTAAATCCCTTTAGATACTATTAATGGTCTTTCAGTTCTTAGAAAAAATGAAGCCTAAGAATCTCTCTTTGAATCTCTAAGTTTCAATCGCTAATATCTCAATTGTCAATTTTATATTCAAAAAGGGGAAATTTCCTTTTATAGGTGTTAGGGGAAACATATTGTGTGCATATGAAACACATTTAATTTCTAGAAAAATGTAGGAACACACTGCATTTTCGCGAATTCTCCAAAATCGGTTTTGAAATGAAAAATTCTACATAAACATTGTAAGGAAAAAAGTAAACATATTCATTCATAGATATACATAATTAAGAATAATATTTATGGATATATTATACTAAAAAATTTCTCTAACTAAAATTATTCACTCCATCCATGTCCAACCAGATCCATATAATTCCTAATATTTAAAACAAACTTAAGAATGAAAAATATCAGAGAATAAATATTATAAATAATCCAATCCCAAAATTATGAAATTATCAAGTGAATAAATCACTATAAAAGAAGTTGTTTTGCGACACATAATATGTGACGGTTCTATTAAAACTTATACCTTCCATGTAATGTGACGGTTTGCACGACGATTTTGTCCAGCAACCTTTTGAATTTTTTACATAATTAGAAATTTTATGACAGTTGAATCTTCAACCGTCTTAAAAAAAATTGCATCTGTTATAACAATTGTTGTTCCCTTTTGAACACACACATACACTTTTAAAATATATGACAGTTGGTTCTCTAACCACACTAAAAAAGGTTATGGGATGGTTGAACCAAAGGTCCCATGTAAATAAAAGAATGTTGTTTGTAACACTCTTCTAAATTTCATAATCGAATCACAAATAAATTAAGAATAATTCATTTAATGTCACTACTAAAGGGTGTCACACTTCATAGAAAATATCATAATAATCATGCTCTGTAACATGAGTTACATCAATCTTAAACATGCATCTAATAATACAACATCATATCATTTAAAATCATCACGATGGAAATCATCGTCATAAAACAACTTCATTGCATCTTTCAAAACTCAATGTATTATAAACTCATAAAAAGGTATAATTAAAACACTTTAACATCCGATAACCTCATAAAAACATGTTAATAAAAGTACATCATTCATAAAACATAGCGTTCCCAACCTGATGTTACCTATCAGAGCAAGACACCACAAATGTAGAAAACTAAATAAAACACTCTGAAGCTATCAATGATGCTTCTAAGAACTACTCCTAGTCACTTGCGTGTTACCCACACGGAGGCAATACTCAATTAGAAAGGGTTAGTAATCACAATTCATTATAAAAGATATAAGGAAAAGACGATTAGTAACAAACAATCTCATCATATAACAACATATATTATTTATCAACACGTCTTACTCATGGATACATCACAATTAACACTTTATTTCATCATCAAAATCATCTTATACTTACTTGGTCATCATTATCATCACAACAAAACTCATCATAAAATCATGCAATGTCACATAAGATGTTAATGCACAATACTGACTCAATGCATATGGTACCAATATTTTATGAACACCGGGTTCATCACCCAACAAAGATCCCCGCCATAGGATCCATTCCCTCTTGGAACCAGAGCACATCATAAACGCACTTAATTCATATAATGGGATTAAAGCTCGTCACAAGTGGACCACCATCCAAAATAATGCTATGAATGCATGATGCACAAAATGTCACATAAAGCTCGACCACGACTAGTCAATTGCATCATCATTTACATAATAATCACATAACATGTATTACGTATTTAAAACATGCACATCATCATAACATCGTCAAAATCACAACATCACAACATCATTATAGAAACCTCATTACATAACAGCATGTAATAAATCAATATCATCAACACATAGGTAATATAATCATGCATAGAACAATTAAAATAACCCTGTAATAATATAGTTATATACATTAGCTTCACAATGCTTCGAACGGCGCATCAAACAGAGTCACGAAACTCAAGTTACGAAACTTTGAAAGTGCTGCCAAGGATGCCCGCCCGAGGCTCGCCCGATGACGATAGAGGCGCTCTGCTCGCCTGATGCTCGATTGACAAAAGGCGCAATTGGGTTCATCGCGGCCTCAATCATCCGGAGACACTAGGGCGAAGAGCACTTCCCCATACATTTTCCAAGAGCTCACTTTTTCACCCATCCCCCTGCGGCTTGTCTTGCCCGGCGACGCTTGAGTGCTCTACTCACCCCTTGCTCGCCCGACGGTGCTTGCAAAACTACAACTTCTCAATTGTGATTTCTGCACTGTCCAGCTCTATTCCAATTTCGATTGCAGTACCAAACTAAGTCCAAAACGCATAATAATCATCATATACCACATATTAACAGCGAATTGTATCATCACATCATATACAACACAAATCACAACATACAGACATCATAAATCTACAATTTCATCATGTATTTCATCTAATCATCACTTACAACAAAGCCTACTTCTACTTTAACCTCATATCAATCATAATAAATCAAGACTAAACCCTTACCTAAAATTTCTATCGATTGATCCCTTCCTTCACGTTCTATAGAATTTTCCTCTGAGCCCTAGCCTCTTCTTCGCGTATCTCCCAATTATTCAACTGCACAGAATGATCGCTATTCTTTTATTTTCTCTTTTTACCCCTAGGACATTTTCTATGTTATTCCTCTTACGCCCTCACTTATCACCTTATATTACTACCATGCCCTTATTATCTCTACACACCAATTAATCTATTTAATTATATTTAAATAATTCTAAATATTATGAACTAAATTATTTAAATCTAAATAATTCCATCTAGCACCTTAATCCACACCACCCCACGACACACCATCATACAACACAAAGATAATCATCATTAATTCATAAATAATCAATTAAATAATTAATTCTAAAATCCAGGGAGTTACGACTCTCTCCCACTCAAAGAATTTTTGTCCTCGAAAATTACTTGATGAAAACATAATGGAATATGAATCTCTCATCTGGTCCTTAGGCTCCTAAGTCAAACTTCCCCCAGCTGGTCCACCCCACAGTACCTTCACCAAGGAAATCTATTTACCCCTCAACTCCTTCACTTACCAACCTTCTATCCACACGGGTGATGCCACAACTGTCAGATTATCTCTCACATGTACATCATCTGTTTGGATCACATGATAAGGATTCGCAATGTACCTCCTCAACTAAGATACATGAAACACATTATAAAGGTTAGCGAGCGATGGGGTAAAAATAATCTGATAGGCTACCACACCTATCCTTTCTGAAATCTAATATGGACCCAAAAAACACGGCGTACACTTTCGTGACTTTAGAGCTCTACCAACACCGGTTACTAGAGTAAATCTCAAAAACACATGATCTCTCTTCTGGAACTCAAGCGATTTCCTCCGCTTATCATGATAACTCTTTTGATGAATCTGAGAAGTTCTCATCCTCTCTTGGATCATCTTGATCTTTTCAGCCGTCTCCTACATAATCTCAGGTCTGAGCACAACATTCTCGCCTGGCTTATACCAACACAATGGAGTCCTACACCTCCTACCGTATAACGCTTCATACAGTGTCATTCCAATACTAAAATAGAAACTATTATTATACTTAAACTCAATCAACGACAAGTGGCTATCCCAAGATCATCCTTGTTCCAACACACAAGCCCTCAACAAATCTTCTAACGATTGGAAAGTCCTCTTCGTCTGACCGCCCGTTTGCAGATAATATGCAGAACTCAACCTCAACTTAGTACTAAAAGCATTCTGAAAACCTTCCCAAAAATTTAACGTAAACCACGGATCTCTATCCGACACAATACTCAAAAGTATACCGTGTAATTTCATTATTTCTTCGATATACATCTCAACCAACTTCTGCATAGGATGATTAATCTTCATCAACAAGAAATGAGCCGACTTAGTCAATATATCCACTATCACCCAAATCAAATAATTGCCCTTAGTAATCTTCGGTAAACTCGACGCAAAATCCACGGAAATGTTATCCCATTTCCATTCGGGAACATTCAACGGGTGCATTAGACCCAAAGGCTTATGAGGCCCAATATTCGACTTCTGACAAGTCAAACAAGCATAAACAAATTCAGCAACTTCCTTTTTCATATCGGGCCACTCTCCCCAACTTGAAACATTGTTTATCCTCAAACAAAGTCAAATAAACCTAAAGAAATAAAAAGCAATAATCAAAGAATCATGAATCAACAGGTTTTGAAAATGAAAAACAAATGTATGGTTCAAACAAAAATGTACAAACAAGGCAAAACTTACCACAATCCTACAATGACAACATGAAAATGAAACGAATCATAAGTAAAAAAGATCATGCCAAACAATCTAAAATAATGCATGCTCAATCATGAATCACATTTAGAAAATTTCATCAAGGGATGAAAAACACACAAAAGTGAGGGAATTGACACTCATCCAACAATCTTGCAAACAAAGGACTAAATTACGCATTCATTCAAAAACTCATATTGGAAACATAAAAGCAAGAATCACAAGGGCTTTAAGGGTTGCAACAATGGGAAATTTCAAAAGCTAATTGAAACAAAAACTTGTCTAAACCTAAGGAAGTTATCAACTCACAAAGTTTCAAACACAAAATTCCAATCAAACTTATTCTCTTATCCAGAATGCTACACCAAGAAGACACATAACTTATTAACACAACATTAATTTCTACTCTTTTTGTTTTAATTTTTCAAAAAATTTCTCTTTTTTTCTTTTCTTTTCTTTTTCACATTTTTTCCTTTCTTTTTCTTTTTATCAACCTTAGAGCAATCAACCATTAAACAAGAAATCATTGCTCTCCCCAACTTGAATTCAACCAACATCAAAGTGTGAATACTCCCTACTTTCTAAGGCAAGGTAAAAATTCAAACCATAGATCATGGTTGAGGGTTCAAGAATAAATAATCAAAATCCATTCAAAAAGTTGAACTAAATACTCATAGACAAGCATCAAGTTCAAATGGAACATGGATATTGACAAAAGGCTCAAAAGGGATAACAAATGCTCACACACTCACAAGGTGAATTGACTATTTGGTCAAGGTGGTTGTGCTCAAAATGAAACAAAATGCCTTGATTATTTTCATGCTTTCATACAATCAACACAAATAAAAGATTAAGCATAATAAAATCCAATTAAAACAAGAATTGTTGGTCTCTAACATATATAAACAATGGAAAGCTTCCTCACATTTGGGGTTTAAAAGGAACTAAAGTGATTTAATCAAAAGCAAGTAATGCAAAAGAATGAATGACATGGTAATTATACAAATGAAAAGTTTCTTAAACATGTTATGCTATAGAAAGCGATAAACGAGTACCTAGTAGGTACCAACTTAAAAAATTATCATTATCATACATTCGAAGTTGAAATAATCAAACTCACAATATCACCTCAAAATTCCTCAAGATATCAGACCAAAATTGGAGTCAAACAACAAACAAAAGAATTAGTAAATACTACTATTATGTACTCTCTAAATATCCTAAGCGAAAGTGGGAAAAAGGGGCCGAGTGAAACAAAAATTTCACAAGCATGTAGCAGGGAATGCTTAGCCCCACAGACCGCACTTAGCGCACTACACCATAAAACATGCGCTAAGCATGCATAGACCACGCTCAACACGAGCAGGTATGTGCAAAAAAATCAGAATCGCAACTGGTTCTCCTTTGATAATCATCCACTACGCCATAATACCTCAACTACACAACTATACATAATTTACAATCATGCAAATTTCCTCAAGCTAATCAAGACAAGTTCTTGGACAACAAACTACCATAAACATACTAAAAGACCAAGTGAAAGTTGATACACAAGTTGAAAAGTGAAGAACGGAGCAGTATAGCACGCTAAGCATGCTCAGCTCTGTTTAGAATTTTAAAATTGGTCCAATTTCAACTTTTTTTAGCTAACATTCACCACACTACCTATACCACTACAATTAAAAAACAATAAAGCAACTAAAAATAATAAAACATGCTTGTTTTACATTGTTAGGTCAACTCCTTTATTTACACACTCCTCCAAGTTTCTTACTTGCACAATTAGTTTTCATCGACAACTATTCCTAACTAAACACATTAGCAAACATGAATAGAAACAAATATATACATTATATTCACAAGTATGCAAAACATGTAAAATTTACAAGTTTGGTAAACATAAACAAATAAATTCACAAGTATACATATACAAGTCTAATTACACAATATAGACAATATGAACATTATGTGCAAAACTCAAAAATAATGAAACTATCGCAATGTGATCCAATAAAAACACCAATCCCCGACAACAACGCCATTTTGTTGAAGCGGTAAAGCGACATCAAAAAGTAAGTATTTATTTAGTTTTATCATATCGTCTCCATAGGGATTAGTGCATACTAAATTGTTGTTCAACAAGTCTCACGTTCCTGAGTTTGGGTTTTGAATGGGTTTAAAATGGTAAATGTGGGAACTAAACATATGAGCAGAAAAAATTCATTCTTTGGAAAGGAGAAAACTCTCGGGGATTGAATTTCACTTACACGTCGAATACTTAAACATACTACCCAATCTAACTCAACCTAAAATACTCATCAATATCATCACGTATCTCCCACACAGAGGTTATCTCTAATGCAAAGTGAGATATCAATTGTATTGCTCTTCGTCGATGATGTTTCGTGCAACTAAAATAACACAGAGGCATTAGAGTCGATACCTAAGTGATGATTAAGCCTAAATCTAACTCTAGAGTTTAGAACCTAAAAGATATTCATCCTAAGTCTGAATCGAAATTGTATATGTCCATAGCAACTTAGATCCTAACATTAAGCAAGCTCACAAGGATAAATATCAACATTGATTTGTAAAAGAAATTTTATACTGTTAGGTCTATGATTTTATGGTTGGCAACAATTTTGGTAAACAAAAAGTTGGCAACAATTTTATCAAAACATGTTTCATTTGGAAAACATGTATTACAACAAAATTTTAAGCAAGATGTCATAACATCTTGACTAGCTGGTACAACAGAGTTTGCTGATACTTATTTGATAGATGTTCTATCAGATGTTGTAACATGTTGCAACAAAACATCATGATAGTACAACTTGATAATTTCCTTGAAGATTTCATTGAAAAATATGAGATTCTAGAGGCTTCTAATTCTCATAACAGGCACAGGCAATCAAGGATGTTTAGGAACAATTGCAGATTTGATTTGTTTCATAAAAGGATCTTTGAGAGTTTTTAGGAAATATTTGAAAGATTTGTTTTTTGTTTCTATTTTTGTGGAGAAGATTATGCAAGGATTTAGAGCGGAAGATTGGATTTGATTGAAGAGTCCAAGCCCAACTCCAGATTTCTATATAAGGAGACGTCTAAGACCTAGTTTTTTAATAAGCATAGTTTTATTGTAAAACCTTGTGAAAATAAGAGTTTAGGGTTTGAGAGTTCCTTAGTTTCTCCGTGTGTTTTCTGTACATCCTCATGTATCTTTTTATGCATTTGAGTTGACTGATTGTTACTTGTTTATAAAGTTATTATTCTCTAAGCTTTTAAACAAAGAGTTGAGTATTGTTCTTAGTGAAGCTTTTAAGAAAACTAAGTATTTTTATATTGGAATAGTGTTCTTATTTTTGGTTTCTTGAGACATTCTCTGAGATTGGGATTGTTTGATATCATTGCGGTGATTGGGAGTGAGAGGGATTCTCATATCTAGGAGGTTCCTCGGTAGAAATTACATTGGGTAGGGATTAAGTGAAAAGTGTAAACTGGGATTATTTAGCTTCGAATTGATACTACTAATAATGAATTTCATTCTTGGCTTGGTATCCTCCATAGTTGTTGAAGTTGCACCGACTGAGTCAACAATTGATTGTATTCTGTAAATTCCTGCAAGTATATTTCCTACACAATCTTCTGTGTTTTGCAAGTTTGTTTTACTGTCAACAGATTGTTCATATACAGAAGACAAAGCGTGTGTGTTTGAGACACCAGTCTTGACATCTTTATTGTGTGTGCCAGAATTCCATATACAATACCATGAGAAATAAATATACATACAAGACAAAGTATACTTACAAAAAAACCCCAACAATTGAAGTTTGAAAATAGAAGAAATTGAGAAGAAACCAAATCTTTCATGGTGTCAATCACAATCAACTAAGATCCAGGCCCCGAATCATCTGATTACAAGCCACAATTGTTGTTTTCTAAGCTTTAAACTACAAAGAATGAGGTTTGATGAATTGGTATTAAATACCCCAAAACATAACCTTAAAAAAATCTGTTCTAAATCTATTTGTACAAAAAAGGAAATCGCAGACCGCGCTAAGCGTCATAACTGCGCTACCACTTATTGAGAAAACCTCCCTAAAGCACGCTAAGCTCCCTCAAACTGCGCTTAGCACGAAACCTTCTGTCTAGACTTTCTCCAGCATGCTAGGAGCACGCTTATCCTGACCTGAAGATTCTTTTTTCCTTCCAAAACCACATTTGAAGCTTTACTCGATCTCAAAAGTTTTGTGCTTCAACAATGCGATAAATCCTACAAAAATGGGATAAAAACTGTTAAACGATACAATATTTACATGAATAAACTATTAAACGATTATGTACATAAAAGTCATGGTTTTATTATAAAAACCAATAGAACAAAGTGAATAAGTGCCACAATTTACAACACAAAATAACGAAATTTTGGCACTTATCAGGCCACCAAAACAATTTCTTCAAGTCTCGATACATCTTCGTAGCACCAGGATGAATAATCAAACCACTTCGATGTCCTTCCTAAAGAATAATGTTCTTACGCTCTAGCACATCTGGCATACACACTCTATTTTTGAACCTCATCACACCATTTTCATCAACTCAAAATTCACCTCCATTACCTTGGTTAATCAACAATAATTGATTAACCAAACTAGGATCATGTTTTTGACTTTCTCTAATCTCTCCAATAATACCACTAGTAAATTTCAACATCCCCAACTTCATACTATTAGGAGTTTCTTTACACACTAAGCTCATAACTCTGAATTGTTCGATCATTTCCAATTCACGCGCCATAAGCATTGACATATGCAAAGATTTCCTACTTAAAGCATTTGCCACAAAATTTGCTTTACTAGGATGGTAACTCAAATCAAAATTATAATACTTCAACAACCCAAGCCATCTTCTCTGCGTCATATTAAATTCCTTCTGATCAAACAAGTACTTCAGACTATTGTGATCACGAAACACCTTAAATATGGACCGGAATAGATAATGTGTCCAAATTTTTAATACATATACCACATATTCCAACTCTAAGTCATGCGTAGAATAATTCCTTTCATGAACTTTTAGTTTTCTAGAAGCATAAGCAATAACTTTCCCATTCTGCATCAGCATACCACCAAGGCCCATCTTTGATGCATCACAATACACTACAAAAGGCTCACTTGGATTAGGCAAAATCAACACTGGAGCAATTTCTAATTTCTTCTCTAGCTCCACAAAACTCTCTTCACCTGCAACATCCCACACATAAACTTGACCATTTCGAGTCAACTGATTTAACGGTAATCTTAACTTAGAAAAGCCTTCGACAAACCTGCGAAAATAACTTCCGAAACCAAGAAAACTTCGAATCTCAGTAGCCAACATTAGAGTTTCCCATTGCAACACAACATCAACTTTATAAGGATCCATAGAAATTCCACAACTAGAAATCACATGGCCAAAGAAACTCACTTGCTTCAACTAGAACTCTCACTTTGATAGTTTTTCATACAACTTCTTCTCTTTCAGCACTTAAAACATAGTTTACAAATGTTCGGCATGCTCTTCTTGTGACTTAGAATAGATCAAAATATCATAAATGAATATCAGCACAAACTTATCCAAATAAGAATGGAAAGTTTGATTCATAAACTCCATGAAAACACCAGGAGCATTAGATACACCAAACGACATTACAATGTACTCATAATGACCATACCTCGTTATGAAAACCGTCTTCGGAATATCATTTGGTTTAAAACAGATATGATGATAACCGGGCCTCAAATAAATCTTACTGAACACACGGGCACTTACCAACTAATCCATCAAATAGTCAATCATCATAAGCGCATACATATGTGATGATTATGTGAATGATGTTGCAATTGACTAGCCGTGGTCGAGCTTTATGTGACATTTTGTGCATCATTCCTTCATAGAATTATTTTGGATGGTGGTCCGCTTGTGACGAGCCTCAATCCCATTGTGTGGATTGAGTGCGTTTATGATGTGCTCTGGTTACAGCTGAACTGATGTCTGCTTTGGTAGGTGCCAAGACAGCTGAACTGACGTCTTATGATAATGATGTTACCAAAGTTATTCTTGTGCTTGAACAACTTCTATATGATGTATATGAAGTATGTGGATGGTTTGTTTGGACAAAAGTGCAAGGTTTGAGAGATTTGAAGATTTTGGTTTCTAAGCTCAAGAGTAGAGATTTTATGGACAATTATGGTTTTTTGAGAGTATGATGGGCTTTGAGAAAACTTGTCTACACAACAAAAACATCTCTTTGGCTTGAAAATGGACTCGCTATTTAAATAGGAGGTTTGAGAGAATGAGAGAGTTTGTTTTATAAGTTGTCAAAATTCTGGTTTAGTTGAGATGAAACAACCAAGTTATTATGAAAATTGGAGGTACAGGCATGGCCTGAAGTTTATAGAGGCTTTTAGGCATGTTGCTTCTTGATTTGACATTGTGTATGTGTGGAGAAAACAATTGAGAAGATCAAGGAGTTGACAATTGCATAAAGATTACTTTATGTGAACGATAATTGTGCCTTTGTGTTATAAATGGAATGATGCAATGGACAATACTTGAATCACTTGGATAATGGTTCAATCAATTGTGTAAGCATCTAATTATGGATAGATTTTCAAGTCAAAAGGCATGCAAAGTAAGATTATGCAGCATGGCATAAGGATTTTGTTATATGTTCTTCAAGAAAAGGACTTGTAATTCAAGAATGGATGCCCAACTTCAGGCCCTTGAATCTCCTAGCTTAAGTATGATAAATTCATGCTCTTGGATGTTTTGGAAATCTTGAAACATCCTATAAAACTTTCATGTTATCCATTTTTACAAAATCATCTTGGAACTATGTGAAAAAATTCGAAGAAGTTTGGATAAAATCCTGACCAAAATCGGTTGAAAATTTCTCTAAGTGTTAGATGAAAATGTCATGACTTCATGGGCTTATATCTTCAAATCTAAGAGTTTTTTGGAAATCAACCCTCTAATACAAAGTTGTAGAATTCATCAAGATCTATAACTTTCATGTTGAAAGTTTCCTTTGAATCATCTTGCATCTTGGTGAAAAAATGTCATGAAGTTATAAAATTATCATGTTTAAGACACTTAGAAAAATTTCTAAGTGTAGAAAATGTTGACTTTTCCAAAGACCTTTTGAAATTCTTGATTTGTTAACGATCAAGTTTCATATTTTTGAATTTCTTGATGAAGTGTGATCTTTGAAACTCAAATTTGATCAAAAAGTCAAAGTTTGACTCTTTAGTGTACAATTGACTTTTTCATCAATTGACCAAATTTCATCTATCAATCCAATGATCTTGAGAAATGTTTTGAGACATAAAATTAGGTCAACATGTTGTATTTGAATCCTTGGAATTTTACTTTAATCCATTAGATCATGTATTAGGTCAAACAATTCTTGATCAGTCAAATACAGTAAAAACCCTAATTTTGACCATTTTGCCCTTTTGGTGATTTGAACAATTTTCCTGGGGAATTGTGATTGAAACTTGATCAATTGATACATATGACTTTAAAATGTTGATATTGATAAAAAATCTTGAAATTTGACTGTAGGTTGACCACAGTTGACTTTTTACCCAATACAATTGATTTTAGGTTATCTTGTCGATTGACTGAGCAAATCTGAACTGCAAGACTTGAAACTTAACACGAGCAATCGTGGAAGTCCATAATGATCTATGAAAGTAATATAAGGCATTAAAAGTCCAATTTTCCTTGTGGAAACTCAAACCCTAATTTGAGGCATCAGTGTTAAGGAGATGTCTTGACCTAGTCAATCCTTGTGCAAGCTTGAGCTATTAAAGATATTGTAGGAAATGTCTTGAGAAATGAGAGGGAAAATTTTCGGGTACAACACATAGTAATTAAAGTAAGAGTGCCTTAGTCTATATGGTGCAACAACGGAAATAAAAATATTGATTGTTGGTCCCCGACAACGGCGCCAAAAACTTGATGCGTCCGCAAGTGCACAAAAATATCGAAGTAATATAAAAGATTGTTGAACCCACAGAGACCAATGTCAACCTACTGTAATCTATTGTCGCTTTTTAAAGCTAAGGCTAATGAATTATTGATTTAGGGGAAACTAAGAACTAAAATAAAGACTAAAATAATGTTAAAGAAATATATAATAAAAGAGAGGCCAGAATATGGATTTTGTGTATCTCGAGGACTTTGTAACTTCTTGGCTTTTAATTATACTATTGTACCCCAAAATTTGCCCTCCCATATTCTTCAAGAATTGCAAAGAGCATGCTTCAAAATCTCCCCAAGGGTTGCACAGTTCAAGGGCCTCCTAACAGTCAAAAACTAGGGTTTTGGGTCTGACAAAGAAATTGAAGTTTCCAAGGGTCCAATCAAGTCCCACATGCTTACAAACATGGTCAAGCATCCTCATGCCAAGTTTCAATACTTACAGCACAAAATTGCACAGTCAAAAACCCTAATTGCACTACAGTCAACTGCAGGGGCAAAATGGTCATTTGACAGTCAAAAGTTCAAATTTTTGATCAACATCTCATTTTGAAGCCACAAACATCATTTGATCAATGCTTGATCATGATTTTCAAGGTATGGCTCAAAAAGTCTCAAGATGCAAAAGTTTCCATATTTGGACAGTTGAAAAAGTCAACTGTAACTTGACCAAGGCATAACTTCCACATGGATTATCATAAAAATTCCATCCAAAGCTCATTTTGAAGAGAAGGACATTTCCTACAACTCCACTTCACATTTCAAGTCCAAGAAATGCTCTCACAAAAAGTTATCAATTTCAACATTATAGGTCATTTTCAAAAGTCAACAAAAAGGGACTTTAAGTCAAAGACCATAACTTGAGATTGGTAAATTAAAATGCCATGGGACCAAAGGAATTGGTTAGAGGACTCCAATACCTTTCCAAAATGTCCAAGAACATGATCAAAGCTTAGAAATTGAGCAAGATATGCCTTGTGGAAGTTGGGAAATTTTTGGATATTTTGAAAAGTCAACTTTGCTTCAAATGTCTTAAAATTGCTAATGGGCCACATTTTCTTCCAAGATTCATCATCCAAAGCATGTGCACGACCATTTGGCCCAAAGGGAAGTTATTCATCATTTTTATTTATTTATTTGAATTTTTAATTGCTAATAATTCATTTAATTAAAATAAATATGTGGAAAATACCAAAACAAACTTTTTAAATCTTTTTATGCATGAAATACACTCAAGATTCGTGCATGATCTGATATGGGAAGAATCAATGTGATTTGGACATAATTGGCTTCAAATAGGCATGGAAAAGATTTGAAAGATTATGCATGAAAATCAAATATTCTCTACATCAATGCAAAGGGTTTTTTGATCCAATTTTCAACCCTAATCATTCCATACATAAGCCAGATACTAACCCTAAAGTTCATGACCTGAAAGCTGCGCCAGAAAAGAAGAACAAAGTTTGAGTTTTTGCCAAAAAATTCCAAAACTGAAAACTACCTTCCAGTGCGATTCAAAGGCAAATAACCATTCTATTGCGTTCTTGAGGCTTCAAGGAACGTGTTTGAATAAAAATCATCAACTCTAACGCCCAGAATTGGTATACAGAACTCAAAGTCTTTCACATTTTATTCTTATTCGTGTTTCAATATTCAAGCATTCTCATTGCATTTTTTTTGTGGATTCATACTAATTAATTGATTCTAAAACTAACCACATACTTTAATTGAGTTTTCGTGCCAAATTAGAGGATCCACCATTGAAGCGTGCTAGGTTTTCAGAGACCTTGAATTGGGGATTCTGGTATAGGGTAAAATTAGAACATCTCAGTGCCATGGTCAAAATCAGGACACTTGGACGAATCGAATGCAACAGTCGCGCCCAATTTATATAGCAAAATGGCCTAATCGCTATTTTTGAAAAGCTTGCAGTTTGGGGGGGTTCAAAACCCCCGCTAATTCCTTTTATGTTTCAGGTAAAATGCAAACGAGGAAGAAGAAGACTAGGTGGCAAGGCATGGTTGGCTCGTTTGAATTTCGCGCTAGAATCAGCCACTAACGCTTGTTTTATCTTATGATATTTATTTGTTATTATATATTCAAAGCGCGTTCATAGCTCCACTGGTCAAGGCGTGAGTTGGTAATCTCTAGGACCTGGGTTCGAATCCCAGGTCCCCCTTTCTATTTCCATATTTTTCTTCTAACCATATTTGCACGCAGCGCTCAATACAAAGGCCTACCATACAACCCCTGATCCAAACGTGCCACGCGCCCCATGATCCCCATCCAAAGGTCCAGATTTGAAGAGTAGCATAGGCATCAGTCAACAAAGCCACACGCTAGCCAAAAGGTCAACGAGGCCAGGAAATTATTGGGCCAGAAATACTAAATGGTACCTCCAATTGGGGACAGAACCCCCTAAGGTTTTGCAATTCAATTCCTTTTTTATTTTATTTGTTTCAATTATTTCTTTTTTTCAATTCTTTAAATTAATTTATTTTCATAAAACATAAATAATATAAAAAATCAGAAAAGACAAAAAATAAATATATTTTATTTAAATGCTATTTTGTAAATAAAAATCATTAATTAATTTAGTTTTCAATTCTAGGCATAATTTTAAACATTTTTCTTAATAAACTTAAAATTTGTAAAATTAGGGTTTTAATCAATTTTTTATCTTTTTCTTTTCTTTTCCCATGATTAATTATTAAATATTATTTTCTTGTAAATAAAATTGCATTAATTAATTAGGTTTAATTTTAGGTTCAATTTTAATATTTTTTTATTAATAAACAAAAAAAACTAGAATTAGGGTTAATTAATATTTTAATTTCATTTAAATTCTCATAAAAATCAATAAATACAAAAACTCCAAAAAGACAATTTATTTCTTTTATTTAATTTAATCAATTTCATAATTCTAATTTAATTTCGTTAAAAAAAGGGTCCAACGCCCTCACTTTCAATTTTAATTCAATTCGCGCATTTATTTCTTTTCTTATAATTTTTATGTAATTCTCCCAAAGCCATGTAAATTAAATATTTATCTTTCGCATCTTTATTTTATGTCAAATCGGGTCCTGGATTTAATTTGGCGATGTGGACCCGCGCCTTTGTAATAGTTTAGGAACTTTTAATTTCCCGCAACTTTTTAACCGCTAATAAATTGCATGCAAGAATGAATGTTAAAATAAAAACAAAAGCGTAGATCACCCCCGACATGAACAAGATAAATGTAAATGAACATGACACACAAATCACACACCACCCCTAGGGTACGCCTCACTGTTGCCTTGCCTCTCGAAAGGTGATCGTCGAGTAGAGGATGTCTTAGTAAGTCCTCATGATCCGGGAACCTGGCATGAGGGTAGCTTCTAAGGTGTCTTCCCATTGCTCCGGTGATCACCATGTCCCGAACCTTCGAATTGACCCGAATACCTCCAACGGTGGTGCTACCTACCTCTCAATGGTGGGATGGCACTACTTTAAAGGACATTTACACAGACAAATTCCTTAGGGTAGGTAGACGACTCTAGATACTTGCTCTAATTTCAAAACAAATCAAAAAATACTTTTCACACCGACACCTTTTCAAAAAGCTTTCGAAAGCAAATTTTCAAACACTCTTGAGGACCGATACAAGAGTCGAACTGAAATTTTCAAAGAAACTTTTTAAAACCCACAGTTGAAAAGCAAACAAACCATTTTTGAAAACACAAATGAGCAAGTATCTAAGAGCCCATGGATAACCATGGATAGAAGGGGTGCTAACACCTTCCCTTTCTATAACATACCTCCCGAACCGAGAGCAATCTCTTTAAGGAATTTTTCTGTGCTTTTGTCCTTTCCATTTGGAGAAAATAAAAGACGGTGGCGACTCTTGCTTCCGCGACATTTCGCGAACCAGCGTTAAACAGTCAGTTCCAGATCCACCGATCACATATACTAAAGATGTATTTCGTATAAAATGTTAATTTAAAGACAATACCTCACCCTCTCGTGGTTTTGAATAAAGTCACGCTCCTTAACCGTAGGATTTTGCTCTCGCTCGCCCACTTGAATCAAGGAACGCATTTTGAAAACTGAATAATTTCTAATTAATCCTAAAGCGCTCTCGTTGTGTTTAGAATTAATGCCTAGTTTCTACTATCTGGTTCGACCCCCACGCTCTCTCAGTGGCGGCTCGAACCTTAGTTAATTTTACACTCTCGTGGAAAATTCATGTTAAGTAATATCTCACTCTCGTGACAAGGCTATTTAAATTAAGTTTAAAAACAATGACTAAAGCATAATTTTCAAATAAACATTTAAGACAATGTTAATATCGAGTCCCGTCAGAAACAATAGTTTTCACATACCAGACTCTAACTAATTTATCCAGAAATACTATTGATTGAAATCAAATTAAACATAGCAATTGCAATTAAAAACAACATGGTAATTAAATTTGACAAACAAAGCAATAATGATAAATACTAATAATAATAATAATAATAATAATAATAATAATAATAATAATAATAATAATCAATGTGATAAAGAACCTGTAAATGAGAGAAATAAAGAACTTAAAATAAACTTTTATTATGATGGCAAGATTGTGATCTAAGAGTACATAGATTGTAGGCCTAAAACTAATGGTGTGGTAGTTCCCAGAAGTGAGAAACTACCACTTTTACAAATGTGATTTCTGCCTTAAACTATGAACAACCCTTCTACACACAAACTTAGATATCCAAATAATGAATGATAGATCCTTTATATAGTGAGAAATGTTGGAAGTTATTACGTGAGAAGTAGTGGAGATAATGGAGATTATGGTCGGAGAAGTTGAGAAAATCATGGGGTGAGTGGGTGAAGTGGAGAAAACAAGTATGTGGTCTACAAGAATGAGTTGTGGCGAGGGGCATGCCTTGTATACCATGGGGCACACAAGATTTCAAATTATGGCGACCGTAACATCATGTGTGCCAAGGGGCACACATATTTTTAAGGGGTGGCGACCGACATGAAGGTTGTGACGATCGTCACAGTCTTCTGTCATGCATTTTCCTACTACAATGTGATTTCTAACCCATTTCTTTGCAATTTCTTCCTCTTTTCTCATGCAAGCCTTGTGGAACATAAATACCTGAAATGAAATAGAAATACCGACATAATAAGATAAAAATGAATGAAAAAAATAATATAAAAGTGTATGTGAATCTAGTCGAATATATAATGTAATTTCAGGTTATCGGGGATCAGGGTACTCGTAGTTCACCTAAAATATTTTTAAAACACATGTGTGTTGGTTAATTTTAAGAGAAGAGACATCATCATCATATCCGAGTGGAAAACATACTTACTACCCACAATTATGAGAAAGGAGCATTTGCATCATCTTAAAGTGGAGGACATAGTCTTTGATTTAAAATCCAGCACTCAACACCTAAATAGAAAATGGCTCACTTCACTACATATCGTAGAAGTATAGTAGCCCGCATCACTATAAGAATCAACAAGAGTCTAATCTTTGAAAAATGTTTTAAAATAAAAAAAGTCAAACTGGAAAAATGGTTTAAATGAGGTTAATAAATTTTAGTCTTATAAAAGATGTCAAAGTATGATTAAGTTAGTTAAAAGTTTAATTAAGAAAAATATTTTTGAAAATACATGGACCAAAGTCCAAGTTTATTATGAAAGTGATTCAAGTTAGAAAACAACAAGAGTTTTGAAAAGAAGGGATAATATTTTTGAAATAAAGAAGATAGGAGGATATGAAGGGACTATCCTAAGGAATAAGGTAAAAGCTAAGGAAAAGAGGGATCTAACCAACAAGAAGCCAACACTTGACATAAGAAGTCAATGTAGAATTGTCATCCTTTGGATTAAAACCAAGCAAGCAAAAATACTAAACCTCTGTCGAATACCAAGCTTCAGGTGAATTAAGATTCAAGCAAAGTCTTTGTTGACAAAAATTGGCCAGAGTAACAACTGTATATAGAGGAACTCTCAATTATAGACAAAGCATAAAAATCAGAATAACCTGCACACAGAAAAAAATTCAAAATAATGCCTTGGAGTAAATCTCAAGGATTTCAGAATATCTTCACAAAATATAGACCAAAGATTACAGAGTTCCAAGGTCTTAGGGCTTCTAATCCCAAGTCTCAAGAACCCACAACTCCACAGTGCTAGGGATAGTAACCAAGTAGTCCAAGTAACCTTAATATTTTTTAATGTCCAAGTTGATTATTAAGTATATTTAAAAAAAGAAAATAAAGCTCAAGTGAGCAAATATAAAAAGACAAAATAAATTCTCAAGTGAGCAAAAGGCAAATAACATGAGATGTAAATGCTAAAGGTAAATGACATAAAATAAAGACATAAAGATAAATGCATAAAGTAAAAGGATAATGTAAATTCAATGGTTAATAGTCAATGGTTAGAAGTTAATTATTAATAGTTGAGGTTTGAATATTTTTAGAAGAGTGATCCACGATGATTTGAACATTAAGCCTAGGTCAAAGTTGATGAAGACTCATTAGAGGATTGGTACAATCAAAGCTTCCTAGCAATGAGATTTCATGGTTGTTGGCCATAGCTCAACATTTAATCATTCCTGGGCTTGCAAACACAAGGTTTGAACCATTAAGAATCAATCAACTAAAAGATGGAAATGAAGGATTCCAAATGATATGATCCATGATGGTATGAGCCTTGAGCATAGGTCAAAATCAATGAAAACTCATTAGAGGATGGATAAAGTCAAAGCCTCCTAACAATGAGCTTTCAAGTTTATCTGCCATAGCTCAAAACTTAACTATACTTGGGATTGCAAACATCAAGTTTGGGCCACTAAGAACCAATCAATAGGAAAGAAGAAAGGGGATAAGATGAAAGGGAAAAGGGAAAGTCACAGTATAACCAATGTGTGAGATGAATTGAAATTATGGTTTCAAATATCATCAACATCATTAATCCATTTTGGTGGATTTGGCTTTTCAACCTATCACCACCCAAGATCCAAAGAGGTTGAGGAACTTGTCCAAAAGTAACACTCAAGTGTCTCCAAACCAGAACCAATCACAAAAATAATAAAATATATTAATAAAACAGTATTTAAATGATTAATAAAAGAAATAATTGGTAAAATACACAAAGTGTATGAAAACACCAAATAAAAATCTTAAAAAAATATAACATAGGTCAATCATGAGTCAACAAGTGTTACCAAATTTTTTTAGAATTTTTTAAACTCATAAACTATTTTTTATTATATAAGAAATTAGAAAAATAAATAAATATTTGTGAAAAAATAAAAGAATCAAAAATAAAAATAAAACCAGGTCACCAATATTTGTCAAGAGGTCATAGGACCATTCCATTAAATTTTCATAATTTTAAAAGATCAAAAAGTATTTTAAAACAATTAAAACAAATAAAATAAAGTGAAAAATCATTAAAAATAATACCAAATTATGAACTAAAATTGTGAAAAAATAAAAATCAGAAAGAGAAAAATCAAATGTATTTTGGATAGTTTTTTCACAATTTTAGAAGTTAAAATGAATTTTTTATGGATTTTTGAAGTGTAAAACAATTAAATATAAAAATCAAAAAATAAAAATAAAACTAAAAAAATCTGGACCATTTGATCATTGTCAAAACGCGTTAGTAAGCAGATCTGAGGGACCTGGCGCGCTGTGCATGTTATGGTCTTTATTGAAAATCGCACTGGATCATTAATAAAATCATATTTAAAAATAAAAACATAAAAAAATATGGGCCATTGGATCATAGTCAAAACGCGTTAGTAAACAAATTCAAAGGACCTAGCACGTTGTGCTTGATATGGACCTTAGCAAGAAAATACAGGATCAAATAAATCTAGACCAACCAAAATAAAACAATTGTCATGATGTCATGGGTTAAAGAACGACAAGTAGGTCATTTTCAACCTCCAGACACATGCGTGTAGGGATTTTATGAGATTCTTCAAACAGAATTGTTTGAAGTTCAAACCGGTATCATTGAATTCGTCTATTCTAGACGATCATAACCTCACCCTCGCGAAAAATTTCTTTAAACCACAACTCAGTCGATTTGAGAAAAACCAGAAGAAAAAGTGAAAACAAATTTTGAAATTAAATGACCAATTCGCCATGAAAATGAAAACAATAAGAAGCATGAGCTTCAGAGAAGAAGATGCTACAACATAGTAACTTATTTGAAGCAAAATGATAGAGAATTCTATCTAAATAAAGTGCGAGAAGTTTACTTTGAAACCGAGCTTCTGTAACTCGATTCTGTGCATAATTCTTCTTACTAAGGATCTGGTTAGCTTCAATGAATGAATCTAACTGAATGGAGGTTTTTGTGAAATAAGGTGAGGAAATGAAAAAAAAAACTGAAATCAAGCTCAAGAGTTCGTGTCTGATCTTGGCTTAGTGGTTTTGGCTATTCAAGGTTTAGGAAATGAGTGGAATTTGTCCCTTATTTATAGTTGAGCATGATGGAAATGAAAAGTGAGAGAAATGATCATATATGAGGGGAATCCGTATGCACCTGCATCATGAGCAATGTATGACTTACAAGTTGTCAAAAATCGATCATTCCATGCGTTTTAATGTGCTAAACCTTTTAGGCAACTTTGTTAATCATATTTAAACATCAAATGTTTGACAAATTTGTGCTTAGAGCCCACACAAATCAAAATCAAATCTGAATTTAGTGAGAAACTTCAGTTCCAAGATACCATCTTTGAATTCATGATGCACAATTCAGGAGGCTTTATGGGATGATTCTTGAAGGTTTTGAAATATCACATCACCATATTCATAATGTGACAAGAAAGACTCTATTTAATGATCTGAGCTGAAAGTTATGATCAATTGAAATCAAGAAAAACACACGGATCTTTGTACTTAGAAATATTTCTAAGTGTTAATCTTCAAAATGACCTATAATGTCCTTCAAAGTTACATGACCTTCCACTCAAAATTTAATCTTGATCATTGAAGATGAAATGAAGTGGACTCTTCAAATTGAATTATGGAATTGATATCACTCAAAAATCATAAAAAAATGAAAGAGTTGTGGTCTTTGGAAGATGATGAACAAATTTGGGGAAATTCACAAATGACCTATAATCTTTTCAATTCTTAAACAAATTTCCAAACATTTTTAAGCCAAGCACCTTGAAACAAAGTTGTATTAGACATCCCAAAGATTATTTAAGAAAAAGAATGAGCTCAAGGAGATAAAACATGATCAGGTTATGATCATTTGAAGTCAAACCCTTAGATTCAAAGGCTTTTCAAAGGGATTTATAATATTCTTCAAACTTAAATGGTCCTCCATGCAAAATTAGCCTTTGATCCTTGAAGAGAAGATATTAAGGACTCTTAGAGTTAGATATGGCCTTTAGAAGTCAACCCATCCTTGTTTAGAAGGCACAAAATGACTTTGTATCCCCTTCAACTTTTGATAATTTTCCTTGCACAATTGGATCTTGTCATGTGAAGAGAAGTTATTGTAGATGATGATAAGAACCCATATAAAAAAGAACCAACTCAAAATATTGAAAATTGAGAGAGTTGTGCAATTTTGATCACTAAATCAAGTACTTCCTCAATTAGGTCAAACTTGTTGAATCAATCTTGAATCTTTTTTACTTTCTTGGAAAAATAAAGCATGATGGATCAAATTAGACCTTGAAATGAAGTTATCTAGAAGCACACTCAAATATGGAGCTTAAGTATCGATAAAACGTGTTGAAGAAGGCATGGAAACAAACACATGAACCTATGAATTTTTTTGATGAATGCCGTTCTCTTTGAAGAAAGCATGACCTTAAATGAAATTGAGAGATTTATTTAAACCAAATAATTTTGATATCATCAACATAGCCTTGAAGCTCAAACTCTTGAACTTCATTGAACAACAATTTGACTGAGGACTGTCCCTCAAAACCATAGGTTAGATGGTGAGATGGATGATATTGTTTCATCACCTATAATATAAATATCCAAAGAAACATATATACATATTTATGGATTTTTGATTAAATAAAAAAAATATGATTTTTTGGTGTTATTAAAAAAACATAATTAATAAATAATAAGAAAAAGAATTAAAATAAAAAAAAGGTAAGAATTTGGGCCTGTATGATGAGCAAATAGGGGTGTCTTTTTTAATTTGTCCAGGCCCAATATGGTTGAGCCCACTCCTGCGCCAGATCCAGTGTAGCTTCCTTCAGATGGTTCATGGTATGACTGCATGTACTGGATGTTGGATCTGGATATGATGAGATCTTGGGGTTGAATTTGGAGACGCATGGTGGACATTTGATCATGAGGCGCACAGGATCCTGCATAGAGTGTTAAGAAAATAACAAAATGTGCATGTCTGGGGTCGAACCCAGGTCTTTGGTTTCACACGCCCCCTGCCCTTGCCATCTGTGATGTGTTGTTCATTTATACATATATCCAAACGCAAATAATAAAAAGAAAAACAAGTGTTAAACCCAGGCAATTAAACAAATGCACACGTCAACTAATATGGACCAATCATGTTATAAGGACCAGCCACGCATGCAGTCAAACGGTATCCAACCTTTGACTCGTCGGAGAAGCGCCGGAGCCCTAGCTCCGGTCGTCTTCTCTGGCCATATCCTTCATCCAACTCATGCAAACATGCAAAAACAATGATCAATTGGACCCTACCCCCTAATTTGAGGGTTGTGGATCCAATGGTGACCTCCTCTTGCCCAGAAACAGCTTGCAAACAACGCTATAAGAAAAATTGTAAAACAACGGTCATTAATGGCAAAGGGTGCTCCTGAGTGTTAGCTTCACATGTTATACGTCCAAACACTCACAATAATTCATAGAAACATATGTATGCAGTCAATATGGATTTAAATTAGGTGTTGTGCAAGTTTAAGATCCAAGAAATCTTACCCAAAAGTGAGGCACGAATTTGCTGATTTTTTATGCTATAGAATTGCTCACGAGTTGGGTTGAGTCCCTTGACGCTACAGCAGTACGATTAGCGGCTTAGAATCAATTGAGAGTGGTTGGATCGTGGGATCTCCAATTGCACCAAGCTTGAATATTTTTGAAACTTTTTTCTTGGTTTTGAAGCAGTCTTCTCGTGTGCATTAGGGTTGGGATGATTGTGCTTTTATATTGAATCACTTTAGGTCAACAAAAATGCCAAGAGATCAAGATATCAATGTCATTCAAATTTGCTTCAAATCTTTCCAATTTTGAATATCTTTCCTCTCATGATTTGTCATGATTTTGTTTGATATTATACAACATATTTGGATTTCCCTTTAATGCAAAAGCAAATCAAAACAACTTTTTATTATTTTTTTGTTATTTATTTGATTTAATGTGACTTTTAATAAATAAAAATCAAAATAAAATCAATAAATAGGGAAAATAATATATGGCTGCTGATTTGGATCGTGGACCATGTCCCTAACAAGATACAATCTTGAAATGCTAGGCCCATTTGACAAAAAATGCACTTTTGAGCACATTTGCCTTTTGGCAATTTTCCAAAAATGGTCAACTTTGACAATGCATATCTCTTCCAATTTTAAACCTAGAGATGTGTTCTTAGACTTTTTAGAAAGCTTAGGGTGTCCCTTAAACAACCCTTTTGGTCTCATCTCAATTGGGTCTTCCATGTTCATGTAAGAAGCTTTGATCCAAAGGGTGTTTTTCTTGACTTTTCAAAAGGACCTATAATGTAGAAATTCATATCTTTTTATGAGTGCATTTGTTGAACTTTAGGGATGAAGATGAGTTGTAGTAAATTGGATTCCCTTCAAAATGAGCCTTGGATGAGAAATTTCTGATAAAGTATGAGAAAGTTATGCTTGGTCAAAGTTTGGTTGACTTTTCCTAAGAAACCCTAATTTAGCAACTTTTGAGTTTTGATGAATTAGGAGCATTCCTTGGGGAATCATGGCCAACCCTTGATCAAATGATGGATATCACTTAAAAATGTTGATGTTTACCAAAAATCTTGCAGTTTGACTGTATATGGGTCACAGTTGACTTTTGACCAGGTACAGTTGATTCTCAAGCATCTGAGCAGTTGACTGAGTAAACTTCTTGTGATAGGCATGAAAATTAGCATGGATGATATTGAGAACATATTAGGACTATGGAGATCATATGAGGCCTTTGGAGCTCACCCATCTTGATGAAAATGGAAACCCTAGTTGGGGGTTCACTACTTTAGGAGAGAGGTTGTCTGGTCAACTCTTGGGTATCCTTGAGCAAGTTAAGGATCTCCATGAACATATGTTGAGTAAAATGGGAGGGAAAATTTTGGGGTACAACAGCTGCCCCTATTCAATCTTCTTAAACCTTAGGATGTAGATTGGCTTTGTCTGCCTTTCGGGATCTGAAGGTGGAAGATGATTGAACACTAGAGTGCCCAGAAATTTGCACTCGCATGAAATGAATCTCGATCGATAGTATCGGGAATGGGATTACATACGCCATTTGGAAGGTGACAGAGAATCGTCAGAGATGGGCTTGAAGATGCCATCTAGAGAAAATATTGGTTGCATAAGAGATTCCTTTGTGAGAGTTCCTGTACCTGCCGCTGAGGAGGACTTCACCGAGGAAAGTTGATTTATGTCTTGGGAAATTGAGTTTAGGAGCTTCGATAGTCCATTACTCTACTGGGGAGTTAATTTTTGATTGAGGAGATCGAAGTGACCTGCATATCTAGTCAGGGTCCAGGCTGCACAGTGACTTACTGGGGAAATATGAAATCGACCGTATCTAGTCAGGTTCAAGTCTTACAGTGTTGTAAACTACTATCTAGAGATAAGAGGGAAGGAACCTAGATAGTTAGGTTTCTTCGAAATGAGATCCTGGGTAGTAGGGTTATGAGAAGGAACCTGAATAGTAGGGTTACTTCGGGATGAAAGCCTGGATAGTAGGGCTGTGAGAAGGAACCTGGATAGTAGGGTTACTTCGGGATGAAAGCTTGGATAGTAGGGCTGTGAGAAGGAACCTGGATAGTAGGGTTACTTCGGGATGAAAGCCTGGATAGTAGGGCTATGAGAAGGAACCTAGATAGTAGGGTTACTTCGGGATGAAAGCCTGGATAGTAGGGCTGTGAGAAGGAACCTGGATAGTAGGGTTACTTCGGGATGAAAGCCTGGATAGTAGGGTTATGAGAAGGAACCTGGATAGTAGGGTTACTTCGAGATGAAAAAATGGATAGTAAGTGTGATACGGTGGCAGAACTGACTTGGTGTTTTGCGTTTTGATCGCATTTGTGCGGATAGAAAGAGTCACCACCGACTTTTCTTTTATCCAAAAGGAAAGGTGAAAAAGCACAGGAAAGACCTTTAGAGATGTTTTTGAGTTCCGGGGGTAGATTATGAAAAGGGAAGGTATTAGCACCCTTTTCATCCATGGTTTTCCATGGGCTCTTAGTTACTCGCTAGATCAATTTGCTTCCATTTGAATGTGTTTTGTGGTGTGGGCTTTGAAAGTGTTTTGAAAATGTCTTTGTAATGGTTCTTGTTTCTATAAGAACGCGTACAAATTTTTGTTTCAAAAGATAGTTCAAAGAAGTGTTTGTGGGTTGTGTTTGGGGAAAGTGGTTTTTGAAAAGATGTTTTGCAATGGTTCTCGTCTCTATAAGAACGTATACAAAAAATGTTTTATCTTTTTGAAAATGCTTTGAAATGAGAGTGTTGGTGTATAAAATGTTTTTGTTGCGAGCAAGCGAGTAACTAAGAGTGAATCTACCTACTCGAAAGGTCTTAAATATGCTTTTCTTTCTCCTTTAGACGTTGTTATCTTACCATTGATTTGGTAAGAAGCCCCATCGTTGGATGTGAAGGGACAGGCGCGGGTCAATTTTACAGTCTTCAAAACCAACTTATGAGACGCTTTAGCAATTATCGTAAGGGACGAGATCGTTTTATCGAAGGCAACATCGAGGGTCATCAAGGGACTACGATCTTTTTATCGAAGGGTCATTGCTAAAGCATCCCATAATCGAGGGACATGAATGTGTTTTTGAGGCAACAAGTGAGATTACCCTAGAGGTGCGCGTGTGAAAAAGTGTTTTTGATTCAAGTTAATTTTGTCTTTGAAATTAGGTTATCTAGCGATTGATTTTAAATCTTGCCATACACGCCTAATTACTATACAGTATAAGGAAAACAGTAAATTGTGGGAATTGAAATTCTATGCTATTACAAAGTTTTCGGGAATGGGGGTACAAATTTACAAATGGGGATGGATCGATGCGATTAACAGTCAAAATAGGCAATCAATACAACCAAATCGAATTTGAAATAAATATAACAGTCTAGGGCAAATAATTAACAAAATATCGCAACAAAAACTCTAAGTTGTTTGGTTTGTAACGCTTGGAAAAAGAAAATTTAAAAGAAAATAAATCAATTGCATATATATCTTTTTGTTTGGTATTTTATATTTGTGAGAGTATAAAAAGAAACTATTCTATATACCTTTTGAACTTTATTATATTAATTAATAATTTTATTTAAAAAAAAAGAATTTATTAAAGAAAGAAAAAGGAATTTGATAAAAATTATTCACAAAGTCTAAACCAAACTAATTATAAAAATTGTATATTTTAAGTTTAATTGAATTTTGAGAATTTAAACTAAATATAAACTAAACAAAATGGGGGAGTAAGATTTAAAGAAACAAGAAGGAAAAAAAAGCGTCCAAGGGAGGAATCGAACTCAGGCCATTTGGGTTTTCACAGATGCACCTTGCCAATTGAACTACGCTACTACTTCGTAACTCACAAGGCTTAACTGATAAATACAAGGAAAACGGTTACATGATTGGGCCAAAATGCCCAAAAGGCCTGACCCGGTTTATAAGGAAAAGAAAGGTTTATTGTAAACCTAAGCACCAGAGAGCGTCGCCGGCTTCGTTGGAAAAGGGAAAGAATTAAAAAAATTTACTGTTATTGGGAAGAGAAAGGAAACGTGGAAGCAAAATTACAAATTTAAAACAACAACAAATTATTCCTCTTTTACTGTAAAGAGAAAAGAGAAAAAAACAATTTCTAAGCAAAAAAAGAACCAAAACCCCTTCATCCTTCCAAATGAACCAACCTTGCTTCTGTTCCGATCAGATACCGATTTTGCTCATAATGGACTGAGGTGACTCAGCCATGTCGCGAGTTTTGGCAAATGTCAAACTGCTACTTGGGGTTTGTTCCAAGCGTTGATAAATGCGGTGTTGAGAGAGAAACGGCGATGGAAGGTTGACGGCGGGAGGGTCGATGGTAGTCGGAGAGAGTGGCTGGCATGGTGGTGATCTAAGGACATGGATCGAAAGTAGGATCCTATACGGTGATGGATGCAGCACCGGGAAGCTTGCTGTCATATGTGGATCAGATTTATACCTAAGGTGAGTTATTGGAAACAGATTCGCGGATGTTGGATTCTCGGTGCTTCTTCTTTTCGACTCTTTTTTATCTAGGTTTGATATGCATAGAGGAAATGAGGAGCTTAGGGTTTTGAGGTGTGGTGGTTGTTAAGAAGAATAGCGGAGGGAGAATTTGAACAGAGAAAAAGTAAGGTGTTGTACCCCAAAATTTGCCCTCCCATATTCTCCAATAAACTGCCAAGCCAAGCTACAAAATTCCCCAAGAATTGCACAACGCAAAGGCCTCCATACAGTCAAAACTAGGGTTTTGAGTTTGATCAAGAAAAGGAAGTTTTCAAAGGTTCAATCAAGTCTCATATGCTTACAAACATGGTCAAGCATCCTCATATCAAGTTTCAAGGCATTCAGTTCAAGATTGCACAGTCAAAACCCTAAATTGCACTACAGTCAACTGTAGGGGCAAAATGGTCATTTGACAGTCAAAAGTTCAAATTTTTGGTCAACATATCATTTTGAAGCCACAAACATCCTTTGATCAATGCTTGATCATGATTCTCAAAATTTGGCTCAGAAATCATCAAAGATGCAAAAGTTGCTATATTTGGACAGCTGAAAAAGTCAACTGAAATTGACCAGGGCATAACTTTCACATGGATTATCAGAAAAATTCCATCCAAAGCTCATTTTGAAGAGAAAGACATTTCCTACAACTCATCTTCATACTTCAAGTCCAAGAAATGCTCTCACAAAAAGTTATCAATTTCAACATTACAGGTCATTTTCAAAAGTCAACAAAAAGGGACTTTAAGTCAAAGACCATAACTTGAGATTGGTAAATCAAAATGACATGGGACCAAAGGCATTGGTTAAAGGACTCAAAGACCTTTCCAAAATGTCCAAGAACATGTGAAAAGCTTAAAAATTGAGCAAGTTATGCCTTGTAGAAGTTGGGAAATTTTTGTGAAATGGCAAAAGTCAACTATCTTTGAAAATCCAATTTTTGACAAAAGGGCCCCATTTTTTCCACTTGGTTCATCCTTGTCATGCCACACACGTGTCCCATGATTAGTTTCAAGACCAAGTATTGATTTTTTTATTTTTATTTAATTTTTGATGATTTAATTCATTTTTAATCTTTGAAAATTCAAATAAAATTCAAAAACCAATGGAATAGTGTCATGTGAACTTGGACAATTTCTATGTATCATGAACCAACTCAAGAAATCAGGCTAGGGTTCATTTGCACACTAAGTCTAGGTTTTGGCTAAAAAGAAGGAAACTTGGTTAATGGAAGAAACCCTAAGACCAATTCTCTGACAAGCTTGAATTAAGGTGAGTTAGCAAGCCAATTCCACTCCAGCATAACCCCTAAGTCAAACCCTAACCACAATATGCCAGATGCTGCGCTGAAAAAGCCATTGGACATTTTGAAAATAAGCCATATATTGCAAATCTGAAATCAAGGTTAGGGGGGGTTTGAAGCCTTAATTTTTTTCCTAAGAGCATCCTGAGGCAATTCTGAACGTATCCCAATTCTTAACATCAATCAAAACTCCCTGAGCTGGTACCTCTAAGTCAAACTGCATCTCAAAAATTTGGAAATCATATAGCACGATTCAAGCATAGTTTTGCATTTTTATTTATGTATTCATATTCACAATGATGTTTCCAAGCTGACCAATGCGTTTGATTTCATTTTTGTGCCATAAATATGAACTTGCCATTTTCGAATTCTAGGGTTACAGTTTTCTCGAATTGGGGCTTTGGCACAAAGGAAAAATTAGAACTCAGAAGCACCATGGTTGAATTCAGTGCCTCAAGACGAAAACATCTTGACCCTCGCGCCTAATTTCTGATCACCATAGCCCTATTCGTTATTTTTCCATAGCCACCCTAACGCCATGGTTGAAAAACCGTGGCCAATGTGTTTTGTTTTTTTACAGGGATGAAGATGATGATGCGTTGTCAACCATTGGTTCGCTAATTCAAATTTGCGCGCGTGTAATCTTTATGCGTTGGTTTTAATATTTATTGTTTCTTAACCATATTATATTAAATGAATTCAAAGTGGCTCAGTGGCCAGGGACACGCGCATGTAACCTCAATGACCTGGGTTCAAGTCCCAGGTCAGAACAATTTCCATAATGTTTTTCTATCCTAATTCCCATGCAGCGTTACTATAGGGGTACACCATGCACACCCAAAAATCAATTGGCCACGCGTCTTGGAGATCTGATCAAAGGTTCAGCTTGAAAGAATACCATGGATGCAAGTCAACAGGCGTGCATGTGATTGGAAAAGTCAACAAAATTCAAAGCTAATGGGCCAGAAATTCCAGGCCTGGACCCTCCAAATTTGGGATACCCCCCCCCCCTGGTTTGCATGTTTTATATTTTTTTTCTTACCTTTATTTTTGCTATTTTATTTATTTTATTGTTGTAACATAATTAATTTATTTTTCTACAAAACATAAAAAAACATTCAAAAAAATCAGAAAAGTCCAAAATTTTAATAATTATTTTATTTTAAATATTGTTTTTTTTTTGTATAAATAATAACATGTAAAATGTTTAGTTTTAATTAAGTTTTCAACTTTAATTCCTTTTAATAAAAATCAAAATCAAAAACATAGAATTAGGTTAATGACTTTTTCCTTTTAACTTTCCTTGTTTTTTGCCATAGTATTAGTGTTTTTCATAATTAAACTAGGGTTGCATTTTAGGTTAGATTTTAACTCTTTTAATAACTAAAATCCAAAAAAATAGAGTTTAGGTTTAATAACTTTTTATTTTCTTTTTTTTTAATAATAATATTATTTATTGATTTAATGCACATAAATTAATTTAGAATTAAATTAGGTTAAAAGTCAATATTTTCATAATAAACTTAAAAGACATTAGAACTAGGATTTTAATTTTAATTAACTTTTTTTTTTTTCTTTTAAATCTAAAAAACACAAAAATACCATTTTTCATTTAATTTTAATTTTAGATAACTTAATTATTTTAATTCCTTTAAAGGGTTCAACGCCCTCGCATTTGATTATTTTCTTTTTTTCGCGCGTCTCATTTATTTCTTTTGTGAATATAATGTACTTGTACCAAAGCCATGTAATAGCCATTAGACATTTCTTTTTTCTGCAATTTATTTTAAAATGGGTCTGGATTAATTTGGCGTTGTAGACCCTCGCCCTTTGTAATAGCGTAGGACTTTTTTTCTTCTCCGCACTTTAAATTCCCGCACTTATAACTGTTAATAAATATGCATGAAAGAATGTATGCCCAAAAATAAAATCGAATCGTTAGATCACTAATGCATGACAAGACAAACAATAAACTGAAAATGACACACAATTCACACACCACCCCTAGGGTACGCCTCACTGTTGCCTTTCGAAAGGTGATCGTCGAGTAGAGGATGTCTTAGTAAGTCCTCATGATCCAGGAACCTGGCATGAGGGTAGCTTCTAAGGTGTCTTCCCATTGCTCTGGTGATCACCACGTCCCTAAAACTCGAATTGACCCGAACACCTCCAACAGTGGTGCTACCTACCTCTCAATGGTGGGATGGCACTACTTTTAAGGACGTTTACACAGACGAATTCCTTAGGGTAGGTAGGTTCTCAAGGATACTTGCTCTCTTCAAAACAAACTGAAATCTTTTCACACCAACACTTTTCAAAAGCTTTCAAAGCAAATTTTTCAAACACTCTGACGTACGAGTCGAACTGAAATTTTTCAAAGAAACTTTTTAAACCCACATTGAAAAGCAAACAAACAATTTTGAAAACACATTGAGTAAGTATCTAAGAGCCCATGGATAACCATGGATAGAAAGGGTGCTAACACCTTCCCTTTCTATAACTTACCTCCCGAACCGAGAGCAATCTCTTTAAAGGAATTTTTCTGTGCTTTTGTCCTTTCCGATTGGAGAAAATAAAAGACGGTGGCGACTCTTGCTTACCGCGACATTTCGCGAACCAGCTTTAAACAGTCAGTTCCAGATCCACCGATCACAGAACTGGCGACTCTGCTGGGGAGTAAAACTTAAAGTGGGGTGTACCTTAGGATTAAGATCACTGTGTTTTCAATTGCTTTCTTTGCTTGCTTTATTATTGTGGGTTGCTTGGGAGTTCTATAGATCCTAACCCGGATCTGGGGATACCTTCTTAGAAAGTAGCAACAAGGCTGTGAGGGAACTGTGCGGGGTATACCGACATGGTTGAAACAGTCTGCTACGTTGATGTGGCACTTTGGTGTGTACCGGTAACCCTTGAGTCAGTCAAGGAGAGTACGGGGCCTCCATGTGGTGTCATGAAGCATCAACAGACCTTAGGAACCTTAATTGAACCATCTTGGCCTCTTTAGGGTAGTGAGATAACTGACTTTGGTGCAGTCCGAGGTTGGTTGATACTCGATACTACACTCAATTGAGGGTTGCTTTCCTGGAATATTTCGGTCGCCAGTTCAGTGGCTAAATCGAAACGATGAACAATGAAAGCAATCCCGTGATATTGGGAACCTTAGAACCCGGTTACTTTGATTAGGACAGGTTGAACCCACCAACTTCAAGAGGGTACTACCCAGACCCCATGCTGGCCTAAACTTAAGGGCTCTCTCTTGTGTGACTTGTGTGCCTTAGTACTTGACTATCTGCATGCTTGTGATCTAACACTTGTTTCTTGCAGGTTTGTTTCAGTCCTTAATTAGGACTCATAATAGGGTTACTGACATCACCCCATGCATGCCATGACATCATACCATTGCATACATCCTAACCCATTTCAAGGATCTCAAGGGCTTGTGATGCAGGTCAGGACGAATCAACTGTCCCAGCAAGGGGCAAAGAGGATTTATTTTCCTCTAGACCAGGTTGTCAGGGGCTATGACCCACTTGATATGGTGAGCTTTTGACCCTTGGAGAAGGACTCTCAACAATATGAAGTACCTTCAATCAAGCCACCAGTTTCCAATGCTAACTATTTTCTTGTTTACCCCACGAGATTCTTGAAATCATTGCATGCATGTCATACATCTCGTTGCATTACAGGTATCCCCTTGACAGGTTGCTTACTGTTCTTCGCTGTTTATTTCAGCACTATGAACCCTGAATCATCAACCGAGGCATCTATCAAGGCTCTTCAGGCGCAGAACGCCCAATTTCAGGCGCAGAACGCCCAATTTCAGGAGCTGATCAAGGGCTTGGCTCAGGGTCAACAAGAGTTGAAAACCATGCTGCTGAAGAAGACTAAGAAGAAGAGGAGGACTGTGCTATTTAACACTGGGCGCAGACTCGGGAACACTTTGGTTGAAGCTGAAAGGACTCCTCCATCTGTGACAGAAGGTAGTCACCAAGAAAGGGAGGTCCCTACTCCCGTGGGCTCTGATACTGAAACAGACTTCAACGACGAACAGTACCCTCCTGCTGAAGACCGGTACAAACAGCTGGAAGACAGATTAAAGGCTATGGAGGTTCAGCAAGTGCCTGGACTGGATTTCGGAGACTTGGGGTTATCTACTGGGGTGGTGATTCCACACAAGTTCAAGGCACCTGCCTTTGTGAAGTATGACGGGGCTTCCTGTCCCAAGATGCACCTCCGTTCTTATGTAAGGAAGATCCAGCCTTACACAGCAGACAAGAACCTTTGGATCCATTTCTTCCAGGAGAGTCTTGCAGGGACTCACCTCGATTGGTTCTATCAGCTGGATGGAATCAGCATTCGTAACTGGGAGGATCTGGCCACTGCTTTTTACAAGCAGTATCAATATAATGCCGACCTTGCCCCCACACGTACCCAACTTCAGGGTATGTCGTTAGGTGCAAGTGAAGGTTTTAAAGAGTACGCTCAGAGGTGGAGAGACCTAGCTGGCAGAGTGCAGCCACCGTTGACTGATCGGGAGTTGGTAGACACGTTCTTGGGGACCCTGTCTGGTCCATTCTTCAACCACTTGATTGGGAATTCTGCTGCTGGGTTTACAGATCTAATCTTGACCGGAGAAAGAATCGAAGCGGGCATCAAGTCAGGGAAAATACAGAATGGTGACTCCTCGAACACTGAAAAGAAACCATCCAGGAGGGAATCTAGTGCTGTCAATGCATTAGCTATCGCAAAACCGGCCGGTGCTCCTCAGCGTCACCATCAACAAAGGGAAGAGAGACCTAAGAGGCAATTTACTCCCCTCGGCATGACCTTGTCACAAATATTGCCACAGTTGCTGGAAACCAAGTTGGTAACCCTCATGGACCCTCCAAAGAATCCTAACAGGACACCCTCGAGGTACAATCCCAATGCTCGCTGCGCCTATCATTCCGACAGCCCGGGGCATGCTACAGATGACTGTTGGACTTTGAGAAACAGGGTTCAAGATCTGATTGACGCAAAGGAAGTCCAGCTCGACTCTCCAGAGGCTCCCAATATGATCACTGCTCCCTTGCCAAGACATGGCTAGGATTAGTTTTTGTTCATTCAAATATTCAAGTTGTAATTTTCTTTCAATTGTTCAAACATTTTATTTCATGTCAAACTTGGTTATTTCATTAATGCGTTACACATGTCTGTTTTGAAGTAATTATTTCATATTCACTATGTGCAAATTATTTTCATATTTTTTCTGATGATCAACGTTCGACTAATAATTCTAAGCCTCTTGAGGGAGGATGACGAAAACGATACCACGATTTACAGTATGCTTTTGAACAGACCCCGCTGATGAGGTATAGGCATTGTTTCAACCCCTAAACACTGGAGTTATAAGGATGATAATCCCTCGCCAACCCATCAGAGCCAAAGAAGTAGGAGTTTTATTTTCGAAAATCAAAACCCTTAATCATAACCTGGGGCAGGGTAGTTCTCTCAGTTGATCCAAGTGCACAATGAATGGCACCAAATGAGTTTTTTTCAAAAACAAAAGACAGTGATGGTTCCGAACAATCATAAGGACAGGCAGTCATTATCAAAAAAAAAAAATCATAAACGAAAAGCCCAAGAAGTCAAAACCTATGAAAAGAGACTTACGAAACTGGGGCATCCCGCTGACTGTAATTCCAAAAAGGAAACAGTTCAGGCAAAAAAGAAAGGGATAACAAAAATCAAGAAAGAGGTCTCACAAACCCTCAACAAAAATGACTGCCTAGTCAGAATAAATCATCAATGTTTGAACCATCACCGGAAAATCAGAGCAAAGACTCAAACAAGGTCTAACGCACGATCAACTGAGTTTAGGTTTGGAGAACATCACGAAGAGCGGGTGGGTACAAATAATTTGGGCCTTTATCCTTTGTTTCTTAAACCGTGAACCAGGCCACGATATAACCCTTAAAAGTCCTAGCCGAAGCATGGGTTAGTTCGAAAGCATACTGTTACGAAGGTATCCTGACTCCTGAAGGTTTGCTGTAAAGTAACGAGTTGACATCACAGTTTACAAAGAAAAACTCACCTTTATCAAAAATGCATTTTCAAAATTCAAGACAGACATAGGCTTTTGCATTCTTAAAATAACCTTGTTTGCATATGACTATTTGTTTGAACAGCAGGGAAATTCGCACGATGAACACCTTGTGAACAGAAGTACCTCCAATCAAGGGGCACAGTAGGAGCATTGCCCATTATCTGGGGCATGGAAAAATACTTCCAACAGGGGCAACTCCCTACATTCTGAGAGCGTGGACATAGTTGGAAAAATACTGCGCATCGTCAAAGACCCGCTAGGTTGACATGCCTAGGCAAAAATAAGGGCTTCCCGGCGAACCAAAAGGGTTCGGGCAAAATAAGGGATGAAAACAAAAACATGTACACCCGGCAAGTCGAAAACCTGAAAAGGCGGCTTGGGCAAAAATGGGTATCCCGGTGGACTGAAAACCCGAAAAGGCGGTCCAGGCAAAAGTTAGGGATCAAAGCGTACGAGTATGTCTCAGCATCTCGGTACCTGCCTACCAGAAGACTCGTCAAGTACTCCCACAAGTGCCTCCTCCCACTGAAACTGGGGAAATAAGGAGTTGTCTAAAAGATCCGGTTGCTCTGTCCATCATAGGTTCGGCTAAAGAATGCGACCCAGATATTTTCACTCCCCGCAGAACACGAACGCGTCGTCCGGCTTTATTCAAAGAGTTATTTCCTTAATAAGATATAACTGGGTTATCCTCAGCCAATAGCCACGGAAAAGACCGTCCTCAGTAAAGTCTTATCATCCCCAGCGGAAGCAAAAGCTTATTCTCCAACACCAGCCCAGGAGTGACTTCCCGGCACCCGTCAAGGATTTATTTTCCTAGACGAAAGCATACATTCATAAACATCACATTTTCGTACATCATGACACATGCATGTACGCATCATGTCATACAATTGCATTTATGCCGTTGCTTGATTCATATCACGTACTGCATATAACTGACCTTTACCTTTCAGGAAGGATACAGTTGAATGATCAGCTATGTCAAAATAGACAAAACACCGTCAGAAAAGACAAATCCCGTCATAAGAGACAAATCCGGTCAAAGAATACAAATCCAGTTTAAATCAATGCCTAAAGATTCCTCTGATACAACTCGTCGTGATAGACACTCGTCGTGATAGACACTCGTCGTGATAGACACTCGTCGTGATAGACACTCGTCGTGATAGACACTCGTCGTGATAGACACTCGTCGTGATAGACACTCGTCGTGATAGACACTCGTCGTGATAGACACTCGTCGTGATAGACACTCGTCGTGATAGACACTCGTCGTGATAGACACTCGTCGTGATAGACACTCGTCGTGATAGACACTCGTCGTGATAGACACTCGTCGTGATAGACACTCGTCGTGATAGACACTCGTCGTGATAGACACTCGTCGTGATAGACACTCGTCGTGATAGACACTCGTCGTGATAGACACTCGTCGTGATAGACACTCGTCGTGATAGACACTCGTCGTGATAGACACTCGTCGTGATAGACACTCGTCGTGATAGACACTCGTCGTGATAGACGCTCGTCGTGATAGACACTCGTCAGTGTAGACACTTGTCGTTATAGACATTCGTCATAGACACTAGTCGCTATAGACACCCATCGTTAAAGACCACTCGTCCTTGGGAACAACCTGTCAGTAGAGACAACTTCATCACCGTTTGAAGATCCAGACCCAGCTCCTGTAACCAGTCAGGACATATCTATACCAAGCATCTGAAAACCAGCTCCTGCGACGTGTCAGGTACTCATTTTCTTTTGCAGGTATGCAGGTTCTCGCTAAGGAATCTCTTACGCGATCAACATCCAGATGGCATCTATAAGCCCATCATCCTACCCATCAATCTCCAAATGGCATCTATAAGCCCATTCCCCCACCACACTGCTACCATGTGAGCGCAAATTTCTGGGCACTCTAGTGTCCAATCATCTTCTACCCTCGGATTACAAAAGGCACGTCAGCCAATCTCCATCCTCAGGTCTAAGAAGATTGAACAGGGGCAACTGTTGTACCCCAAAATTTGCCCTCCCATATTCTCCAATAAACTGCCAAGCCAAGCTACAAAATTCCCCAAGAATTGCACAACGCAAAGGCCTCCATACAGTCAAAACTAGGGTTTTGAGTTTGATCAAGAAAAGGAAGTTTTCAAAGGTTCAATCAAGTCTCATATGCTTACAAACATGGTCAAGCATCCTCATATCAAGTTTCAAGGCATTCAGTTCAAGATTGCACAGTCAAAACCCTAAATTGCACTACAGTCAACTGTAGGGGCAAAATGGTCATTTGACAGTCAAAAGTTCAAATTTTTGGTCAACATATCATTTTGAAGCCACAAACATCCTTTGATCAATGCTTGATCATGATTCTCAAAATTTGGCTCAGAAATCATCAAAGATGCAAAAGTTGCTATATTTGGACAGCTGAAAAAGTCAACTGAAATTGACCAGGGCATAACTTTCACATGGATTATCAGAAAAATTCCATCCAAAGCTCATTTTGAAGAGAAAGACATTTCCTACAACTCATCTTCATACTTCAAGTCCAAGAAATGCTCTCACAAAAAGTTATCAATTTCAACATTACAGGTCATTTTCAAAAGTCAACAAAAAGGGACTTTAAGTCAAAGACCATAACTTGAGATTGGTAAATCAAAATGACATGGGACCAAAGGCATTGGTTAAAGGACTCAAAGACCTTTCCAAAATGTCCAAGAACATGTGAAAAGCTTAAAAATTGAGCAAGTTATGCCTTGTAGAAGTTGGGAAATTTTTGTGAAATGGCAAAAGTCAACTATCTTTGAAAATCCAATTTTTGACAAAAGGGCCCCATTTTTTCCACTTGGTTCATCCTTGTCATGCCACACACGTGTCCCATGATTAGTTTCAAGACCAAGTATTGATTTTTTTATTTTTATTTAATTTTTGATGATTTAATTCATTTTTAATCTTTGAAAATTCAAATAAAATTCAAAAACCAATGGAATAGTGTCATGTGAACTTGGACAATTTCTATGTATCATGAACCAACTCAAGAAATCAGGCTAGGGTTCATTTGCACACTAAGTCTAGGTTTTGGCTAAAAAGAAGGAAACTTGGTTAATGGAAGAAACCCTAAGACCAATTCTCTGACAAGCTTGAATTAAGGTGAGTTAGCAAGCCAATTCCACTCCAGCATAACCCCTAAGTCAAACCCTAACCACAATATGCCAGATGCTGCGCTGAAAAAGCCATTGGACATTTTGAAAATAAGCCATATATTGCAAATCTGAAATCAAGGTTAGGGGGGGTTTGAAGCCTTAATTTTTTTCCTAAGAGCATCCTGAGGCAATTCTGAACGTATCCCAATTCTTAACATCAATCAAAACTCCCTGAGCTGGTACCTCTAAGTCAAACTGCATCTCAAAAATTTGGAAATCATATAGCACGATTCAAGCATAGTTTTGCATTTTTATTTATGTATTCATATTCACAATGATGTTTCCAAGCTGACCAATGCGTTTGATTTCATTTTTGTGCCATAAATATGAACTTGCCATTTTCGAATTCTAGGGTTACAGTTTTCTCGAATTGGGGCTTTGGCACAAAGGAAAAATTAGAACTCAGAAGCACCATGGTTGAATTCAGTGCCTCAAGACGAAAACATCTTGACCCTCGCGCCTAATTTCTGATCACCATAGCCCTATTCGTTATTTTTCCATAGCCACCCTAACGCCATGGTTGAAAAACCGTGGCCAATGTGTTTTGTTTTTTTACAGGGATGAAGATGATGATGCGTTGTCAACCATTGGTTCGCTAATTCAAATTTGCGCGCGTGTAATCTTTATGCGTTGGTTTTAATATTTATTGTTTCTTAACCATATTATATTAAATGAATTCAAAGTGGCTCAGTGGCCAGGGACACGCGCATGTAACCTCAATGACCTGGGTTCAAGTCCCAGGTCAGAACAATTTCCATAATGTTTTTCTATCCTAATTCCCATGCAGCGTTACTATAGGGGTACACCATGCACACCCAAAAATCAATTGGCCACGCGTCTTGGAGATCTGATCAAAGGTTCAGCTTGAAAGAATACCATGGATGCAAGTCAACAGGCGTGCATGTGATTGGAAAAGTCAACAAAATTCAAAGCTAATGGGCCAGAAATTCCAGGCCTGGACCCTCCAAATTTGGGATACCCCCCCCCCCCTGGTTTGCATGTTTTATATTTTTTTTCTTACCTTTATTTTTGCTATTTTATTTATTTTATTGTTGTAACATAATTAATTTATTTTTCTACAAAACATAAAAAAACATTCAAAAAAATCAGAAAAGTCCAAAATTTTAATAATTATTTTATTTTAAATATTGTTTTTTTTTTGTATAAATAATAACATGTAAAATGTTTAGTTTTAATTAAGTTTTCAACTTTAATTCCTTTTAATAAAAATCAAAATCAAAAACATAGAATTAGGTTAATGACTTTTTCCTTTTAACTTTCCTTGTTTTTTGCCATAGTATTAGTGTTTTTCATAATTAAACTAGGGTTGCATTTTAGGTTAGATTTTAACTCTTTTAATAACTAAAATCCAAAAAAATAGAGTTTAGGTTTAATAACTTTTTATTTTCTTTTTTTTTAATAATAATATTATTTATTGATTTAATGCACATAAATTAATTTAGAATTAAATTAGGTTAAAAGTCAATATTTTCATAATAAACTTAAAAGACATTAGAACTAGGATTTTAATTTTAATTAACTTTTTTTTTTTTCTTTTAAATCTAAAAAACACAAAAATACCATTTTTCATTTAATTTTAATTTTAGATAACTTAATTATTTTAATTCCTTTAAAGGGTTCAACGCCCTCGCATTTGATTATTTTCTTTTTTTCGCGCGTCTCATTTATTTCTTTTGTGAATATAATGTACTTGTACCAAAGCCATGTAATAGCCATTAGACATTTCTTTTTTCTGCAATTTATTTTAAAATGGGTCTGGATTAATTTGGCGTTGTAGACCCTCGCCCTTTGTAATAGCGTAGGACTTTTTTTCTTCTCCGCACTTTAAATTCCCGCACTTATAACTGTTAATAAATATGCATGAAAGAATGTATGCCCAAAAATAAAATCGAATCGTTAGATCACTAATGCATGACAAGACAAACAATAAACTGAAAATGACACACAATTCACACACCACCCCTAGGGTACGCCTCACTGTTGCCTTTCGAAAGGTGATCGTCGAGTAGAGGATGTCTTAGTAAGTCCTCATGATCCAGGAACCTGGCATGAGGGTAGCTTCTAAGGTGTCTTCCCATTGCTCTGGTGATCACCACGTCCCTAAAACTCGAATTGACCCGAACACCTCCAACAGTGGTGCTACCTACCTCTCAATGGTGGGATGGCACTACTTTTAAGGACGTTTACACAGACGAATTCCTTAGGGTAGGTAGGTTCTCAAGGATACTTGCTCTCTTCAAAACAAACTGAAATCTTTTCACACCAACACTTTTCAAAAGCTTTCAAAGCAAATTTTTCAAACACTCTGACGTACGAGTCGAACTGAAATTTTTCAAAGAAACTTTTTAAACCCACATTGAAAAGCAAACAAACAATTTTGAAAACACATTGAGTAAGTATCTAAGAGCCCATGGATAACCATGGATAGAAAGGGTGCTAACACCTTCCCTTTCTATAACTTACCTCCCGAACCGAGAGCAATCTCTTTAAAGGAATTTTTCTGTGCTTTTGTCCTTTCCGATTGGAGAAAATAAAAGACGGTGGCGACTCTTGCTTACCGCGACATTTCGCGAACCAGCTTTAAACAGTCAGTTCCAGATCCACCGATCACATAAGGTATTCTACATCTTTAAGTTCATGAGTTATCGTCGTATGCTTATATTTTCTGTTTTTTTTGTTTGTTGTTTTAACAGTTATGAGCGAAACAATAGCATGGACTATGAGAGTTCAAACAACCGATCAAAGCAACACGAAACAATAACATGCTTATGAAACCAGAAAAAAGAAAGGGCTTACCAGGTTGGAGCCTTGTGAACTAATCTTTTGAATTTGATGTGTTGTTGTCCCTCTTGAATCTGTCTCTAGTTCCACTGATGAATTGCTTGTATGTTGACCTTGAGTTGATATCAATTTGTAAGATAAAAAGGCGATGTGAAGTGAAGGCTGCAATTGTCTAAGGGAAAATTTTTATGATTGTTGTGTATTCATTCTTGTCTCTTTTCAGGTTTTTACTGTATGAGATTTCCGTATATTGCCTCACATAAGAAAAGAAAAACTGTCTTTCCCTATTGCTGCCAATGATTCATATAGGTGAGGAAAAAATGAGTTTTGGGGGGAAAAGTTGGTGAATTTTGAACACTTTAGGATGCTGTTTTTTTGGTTTTATGATGCAGTTTCTGCTTGATACATTTGCGTGCAACGTTAACATGTTTTGGAGCAGGTTTTGGTTTTTACCATTTTGGTGCAAGTTATTTTCAGATTTGGACAGGTTTGGGCAGCAAGAATACAAGTGGACTGATGTAGGGCTTGTTTTGTAGGCTAGGTGATATCTTTCTGTCCCTTTCACTTTCCCTCTTCATCTTTCTATGATACAAAGTAATTTTGCTTTGTCAAAAAAAAATCTAAGGAGTTTGCATAAATTAGGGAAAATGATGAAAAAGTGGTTTTGATTATTTGTTAGCCTGTTGTATTGTTTATTTTGTGTTGCTGCTGCCTTATCTTGCTGTTTTGTATTTTCGCCCTGCTTGTTGTTTCTTTTCCCTGTTTGTGAACCAAAGGAAATCCACTTTTTTTTGTGATTTGCAAAAAAGTAGGAGGAGATAAATCATGATAAAAAAACCTTTTAATTTCTGATTCCAAAATGCAAACTCTTATGATGAGTTTCTTGTTTGGCAAATCATTCTTGCTTGAATTTGTCGCCTATTGATTGTTCGCTAATTCTTATTTCTTTTGTTACATGTACGAGTAATTGGAAGGCAAGTGAGGTTGAAAGGTGAATAAGCCATGGTGAGGAGTGGATGATTTTCTTGAAGATGGAGCAAGAGGAAAATGAAGGAGCAATGTTTTCTTTTTCTTTTTTTTCTTTAACAAAACACTTGTAATTTGTATTGTAACTTGTAAATTTGTAACATAAATTGATGGAACTTGAAGTTTGTAATTCTATTGTAGTAAATGTAACAACTTTGAATAGAAAAATTGAAATTTCCTTGTGATGTAATGAACACAAAACTTGAGCAAATTTGTGAATGATGAAATTTGTTGTACAATAATTAGACAAATCTTGGATTTTGTATGAACTTTGAAATTGAATGGTTTGAATGATACACCTTGATTTTGTAACTTGAACTTCAAGCAATCACGAATGACTTTTGTAATTTGTATTTCAAGTAAACCATGCGTCTTGTACTTCAATCAAATTTTTAAACAAAATAAGTGTTTAAGAATTCAATTCCACTTGGTTAACTCGAACCCAAACTCATGGTCATTTAAATGAAAGTCTTAATCTTCACATTTTATCCAAATCAAATTTGCATTCAAAATGAATTCGCACGCCATGCTCGATTAAAATGGAAATTCATTGCCAAAACAAACATGCTCTAAGAACATTCACCAATCTTGTAGAATTAACAAACTTCAGCATGAGAAACATAGTCCTGAGGAAAACAAATTGCGGTTAAGAATATTCAAAATCAAACAAATGACTTGCAATGATTCGATAACTTTCAAAATCTTCCAAACACAATTCTCTTTTGATCTCTGAAGATGAACTCGTGAGGGACATTACTTATAACCATATGCAGAAATAATCGTCGCAAGATCTTGTGATTTAAGTAAATCACAATTCTTAGACACCATGCGACAATTACTTAAGATTAGGTCAAAATCCATGAAAGTGACTTCTAACGCATTCGAATTTTGGTGATCTTCTACACGTAATCAGCTCTTGATTTATGAAGAGAAATTGGATATGACATCGAGGAGAGTCATACGCGAGAAGAAACGCTCAAAAATATCGAATAACGAAGAAGTTACAGTCGCTTGAACTTGATCTCGCAAAAGGTCAGCTTTTGGGTTAATAGATCATTTTTAGTCGTCTGAACCATTGACTGAGCAAACTTGCAATGCGAGGTTTGAAATTCGAAATGAACATCCTTGAGAAGACATGAAGATCTATGAAGGCCATTTGAAACCTTTGAAGAATCATTTTTCTTTGAGAGATGCAAAATCCTAATTGCGGATTTTTTGCTTAGGAAGAGGATTTGTCTGATCAACTTCTGAGCAAAATTGAGTATTCGAGGAACCCTAGGATAGCATCTTGAATGAAAAATGGGAGGGAAAATTTTGGGGTACAACAACTGCCCCTGTTCAATCTTCTTAAACTTGAAAAGCGAGATTGACGTGTTCATCGTTCGCGGCTTGAAAGTAGAAGATGATTGAACACTAGAGTGCCCAAAAATTTGCGCTTGATGATGCGATGGTCGATTGCGTGAGGAAATGGGATTAAAGATGCCATTTGGAGAAGAAAAGGAGAATTGTCGGAGATGGGCTTATAGATGCCATCCAAAGACGTGTATTGACGGAAAGTTTGAACTCGGTCTCTTTTTTTTAACAGAAAATGAATCAGAATAAATCGTTGAGAGATTTATCTGAAACAGTGAAAATCTGGAGACGGATCAGAATAAACCGTTGAGAGATTTATCTGAACCAGTGAAAATCTGGAGATGAATCTGAATAAACCGTTGAGAGATTTATCTGAACCAATGAAAATTTGGAGACGAATCAGAATAAGTCGTTGAGAGATTTATCTGAACCAGTAAAAATCTGGAGATGAATCAGAATAAACTGTTGAGAGATTTATCTGAACCAGTGAAAATCTGGAGACGAATCAGAGTAAACAGTTGAGAGATTTATCTGAACCAATTTGGAGACGAATCAGAATAAGCCGTTGAGAGATTTATCTGAACCAGTAAAAATCTGGAGCCGAATCAGAATAAACCGTTGAGAGATTTATCTGAACCAGTGAAAATCTGGAGACGAATTAGAATAAATCATTGAGAGATTTATCTGAAACAGTGAAATAATCTGGAGACGAATCAGAATAAATCGTTGAGAGATTTATCTGAACCAGTGAAATAATCTGGAGATGAATCAGAATAAATCAATGAGAGATTTATCTGAACCAGTGAAATAATCTGGAGACGAATCAGAATAAACTGTTGAGAGATTTATCTGAAACAGTGAAATAATCTGGAGATGAATCAGAATAAATCATTGAGAGATTTATCTGAACCAGAGAAATAATATGGAGTGAATCAGAATAAACCGCTGAGAGATTTATCTGAAACAGTGAAATAATCTGGAGATGAATCAGAATAAATCGTTGAGATATTTATCTGAACCAGTGAAAATCTGGAGATGAATCAGAATAAATCGTTGAGAGATTTATCTGAACCAGTGAAATAATCTGTAGACGAATCAGAATAAACCGCTGAGAGATTTATCTGAACCAGTGAAATAATCTCGAGACGAATCAGAATAAACCATTGATATATTTATCTGAACCAGTGAAATAATATGGAGACGAATCAGAATAAATCATTGAGAGATTTATCTAAACCAGTGAAGTAATATGGAGATGAATCAGAATAAACCGTTGAGAGATTTATTTGAAACAGTGAAATAATCTGGAGACGAATCAGAATAAACCGTTGAGAGATTTATCTGAACCAGTGAAATAATCTGGAAATGAATCAGAATAAACCGTTGGGAGATTTATCTGAACCAGTAAAAATCTGGAAGAAATATTTTGTTATGTAGATGGTCGACAAGTCTTTTCTTGTTGAAAATCTTGGTCTGTTGTAAATTTGTTGATGATGATTTCCTATCAAATGACTCTTTCCTGCAAAAGGTGAAGAGTTAATTGTACGTAATGTTATTATGTATGCGATGCATGGGGTGATATTTGCCTCTCAAAATGAATGAGATTGCACTGTATGTACTTGAGTTGTCAATGCTATGATGTATGGATGCAAATGTATGGAGTTAAAGATTGTTTGTGTCGTAGCGTTGCTGGAAGCGGGGAAAATAAATCCCTTCTGAAGCACTGATGGATGAGTTTCCAAATATAAACTCTGTTGTAGAAGGGAAAAGCCAGACACCGCTTGTAGACTTCATGAAATTCTGCTGGGGAAATATGAGAAGCTGGGCCACTTACTGGGGAACCTCTGGAGCGGTAGTTGGAAGTTCTTATTTGTCAGGAATATGAGAATGTTTGATACCGACAGGCTGCATACTGGGGATATGTTAGCGATTCTGTAGTAGGATGTATTTGCTTTCGCTCTGGCTGGAGAAAGTACCTGCGGGGGTTTTATGGAATGGCTTATAGATATTATCCTATTTCTTAGAGTCATTAGTAATTGTCTTTCCATTTTTTTTGTTTATTTGTAACAGTAATCACATTCAAATGCATATGTTCAAAAATAAATCATTGGACATTTTTGTAAACAAGACACAGAAGCAAAGAAAAAGAAAACAAATGGTTTTTCATTTTCCAAAGGGGACATATTTGTATTAACTTGAATAAGTATTTTTATACAATGAGACGAGCATTCTAGCGAGAAAATGTCGTCGTAAAAAATGAAAACTAATACAAAGGAAAGATAGCTATGTGAAATAATCCCATGGGGTTCCCATTCTACTATAGTCTTCATGTCTCTGAATGTCTTGTCCACTTGTTGCCTCGGCGAAGTTGATTGGATTGATTTAGAGCCATTTGAGTTGATTGGTCGATGATGAAGATTGTCTGTCAGATGATCCAACGGGACATAGTCATACGCTTTAATCCCTAACTTTTTCCTGGACCTCCCTCTCGGGTTTTCAGTCCACCGGGATACCCTTTTTTCCCAAGCCGCCCTTTCGGGTTTTCGAATTGCCGGGTGTACAGATTTTTTTTAATTTTCATCCCTTATTTTTGCCCGAACCCTTTTAGTCCGCCGGGAAGCCCTTATTTTTGCCTAGGCCAGTCAACCTCGCGGGTCTTTTATCATGCGTAGTATCTTTTTACTATGTCCGTATTTACAGGGTGCGGGAGGTTATCACCATCCATAGTGGTCAAGATCATTGCTCCACCAGAGAATATGCTTTTGATTACAAACGGCCCTTCATATGTAGGGGTCCATTTGCCCCTGGGATCACCTTGTGGCAAAATGATACGCTTGATCACTAAGTCACCGACCCGATATACCTGACGTTTGACCTTTTTATTAAAAGCTTTGATCACGTGCTTTTGATACATCTGACCATGACAGATGGCTGTAAGCCTCTTCTCATCAATCAAGTTTAGTTGGTCAAACCGATTCTGGATCCAATCTTCTTCACTCAAACCAACATACTTCATGATTCTTAGAGAGGGGATCTGGACCTCAATAGGCAAGACAGTCTCCATGCTGTATACGAGAGAATAAGGTGTTTCCCTAGTTGATGTATGAGTTGTGGTATGATACTCGTGGAGAGCGAACGACAACATCTCATGCCAGTCTTTGTACGTGACTGTCATTTTCTATATGATCTTCTTAATGTTTTTGTTAGCAGCTTCTATAGCACCATTCATCTTTGGCCGATAAGGGGAAGAATTGTGATGCTGAATCTTGAATTGCTCGCACAAGGTGGTGATCATAGTGTTGTTTAGATTCGTACCATTATCAGTGAGGATTCTCTCTAGGATGTCGTACCGACAGATGAGGTTCTGTTTGATGAACTGGGCGACCACATTCTTAGTAACGGAAGTGAAGGAATCTGCCTCAACCCACTTTGTAAAATAGTCAATGGCCACTAAGATAAAACAGTGTCCATTGGAGGCCGTTGGCTTGATTTCCCCAATCATATCGATTCCCCACATAGTAAAGGGCCAAGGAGCCTTCAAGATGTTTAGAGGAACCGGAGGTACGTGCACTTTATCCGCATAAATCTGACACTTATGGCAAGTCCGTGAGTATTGGTAGCAATCTGCCTCAATGGTAGACCAATAATAGCCTGCCCGTAGGATTTTCTTTGCCATTGTATGCCCACTGGAATGGGTACCAAAAGTGCCTTCGTGTAATTCAACCATGATCCTTTCAGCCTCAACCTTGTCTATGCACCGAAGCAATACAGAGTCATGATTGTGTTTGTACAAAATGTCGTTACTAAGGAAGAATTTAGCTGAGAATCTTCTTAGGAACTTCTTGTCGTTCACCGAAGCTCCTTCTGGATATTCCTGAGACTCGAGATACCTTTTAACCTCATGGAACCAGGGTTGATCCACTACTTCTTCAGTACCGATCTCGTGACAGTAGGCTGGTTCGTCCATCCGCTCAATGGTGATTTGAGGAGCCTCGTTATCCCAATTAAGTTTAAACATAATGACATTGTAGCTAGTGCGTCTGCTAGCTGATTCTCTTCTCGCGGGAAATGTTTGAAGGTAATCTTTTCAAAATGCGGCAACAATGTCAACACATGTTTTTTGTAAGGGATAAGGTTGGGGTGTTTGGTGTCCCATTCCCCTTTGATCTGACTGATGACCAAAGTTGAATCTCCAAATACATCCAAGTATTTGATCCCCAAGTCTATAACGGCTTTGAGACCGAAGATGCATGCTTCGTATTCTGCCATGTTATTTGTACAGTTGATGCAAAGTCTGGCAGTGAAGGGAGTATGACATCCTTCTGGAGATATGAGTATGGCACCAATACCATTGCCAAGTGCGTTGGATGCCTCATCAAAGAACAGGGTCCATTGGGATCCTTGTTCAGGTCTGTCATATGGCTTGATTTCTTCACAGTTGTCTAATGTCATGATGTCTTCAACCGGGAACTCGAACTTCATGGCCTGATAGTCTTCCACAGCTTGGTGAGCAAGGTGGTCAGCCAATACACTACCCTTTATAGCTTTCTGGGTAGTATAATATATGTCATATTCCGTCATGATCATCTGCCATCTCGCTATTCTCCCAGAAAGAGCGGGATTCTCGAAGATGTACTTTATCGGATCCATTTTAGATATCAACAGAGTAGTGTGGGTCAGCATATACTATCTCAGCCGGTGAGAAGCCCATGCCAGAGTGCAGCAAGTTTTCTCGAGCAGTGAATATCTTGTTTCACAGTCGGTAAACTTTTTGCTCAGGTAATAAATAGCATGCTCTTTTCAGCCAGACTCATCATGTTGCCCCAGCACACACCCCATTGAATTTTCTAAAATAGTTAGATATAAGATCAATGGCCTTCCCTCGACAGGTGGCAACAACACAGGAGGCTCTTGCAAATATTCTTTTATTTTGTCAAAAGCAACTTGGCATTCGTCATTCCATTTGATTACTTGATCTTTCTTCAAGAGCTTGAAGATTGGATCACAAGTAGCTGTCAGGTGAGAAATGAACCTGGCTATGTAATTCAGACGTACCAAGAATCCTCTGACTTCTTTCTCAGTACAAGGAGAAGGCATCTCTTGTATTTTTTTAACCTTGGCAGGATCAACCTCGATTCCTTTATTGCTGACAACAAAGCCTAAGAGCTTACCAGACCGGACTCCGAACGTGCACTTGTTTGGATTCAATCTCAACTTGTACTTCTTCAGCCTCTCAAACAGTTTCTGTAAGTGATCAAGGTGCTCTTCTTCCGTTTGTGATCTGGCTATCATATCGTCTATGTAGACCTCTATCTCATGATGTATCATGTCATGAAATAAAGCTACCATGGTGCGTTGATAAGTTGCCCCAGCATTCTTCAGTCCGAATGGCATGACCTTATAGAAGAAAGTGCCCCACTGTGTAACAAAGGTCGTTTTCTCCATATCCTCAGGCGCCATTTTGATTTGGTTGTAGCCCGAGAAACCGTCCATGAAGGAAAACACTTTGTGTTGCGCCGTATTGTCAACTAGGATGTCGATGTGGGGGAGTGGGAAATTATCTTTGGGGCTTGCCCTGTTTAAGTCTTTGTAGTCCACACACATCCGCACTTTACCGTCTTTCTTGGGTACAGGAACAACATTGGCCACCCATTGGGGATAAGAGGTGATAGCCAAAAATCCTGCATTGAATTGCTTCATGACTTCTGCTTTGATCTTTTCCGACATATCAGGCCTCATGCGATGAACCTTTTGCTTTACTTGGGGACAATCTTCCTTTGTAGGCAGACGATGTACCACAATGTTTGCATCAAGTCCTGACATGTCTTCATACGACCAGGCAAAGATCTCAACATAGTCGTGTAATAACTGAATCAGGCGCACCTTGAAACTGGATTCCAAATTGGCACCCACCTTGACCTCCTTCTTGTCTTCCTCAGTTCCAAATTTAACTGTTTCGATTGGCACTTTGTGTGGCTGAATGGTCATTTCTTCCTATTGCAACAACCTGGCCAACTCCCCTGGCACTTCATAATCTTCCTCACCTTCGTCATCGGCTTGGTAGATCAGATTTTCAATGTCACAATTGGCCATAGCAAAACTATTACCCATGGGATCTTGAGTGGATGTAGGTCTGCATTTTTAATATGTGAGTGTGTGTAAGGACGTATCTACCTTTGAAAGAAATAAAATGTAAGATACAAAAGACAAAGAAAACAAAATTTGATGCAAAAACATCCATGATTCATTAATGACATATGAGAATGAAGTGAGAACCCTCACAAATGGACCGTTGTGCCTCGAGTATGACACAAGGTTTTTAAAAAGTCTAAATTGTTTAAATATTACAAGCCTGAAAATATTAAAAGACAATTACTCTTGAATAAAAATAATAGGAATGAAATCTTTGGCCTCCCAATTGTTGAGCCCTTCGTCGATGGTTGGAAAAATCCATTCGTCCATGTCACAGCTGCCATCACTGTCTTCTATTGCAATGACTCCTTGATTGTTGATACGCATAGGTGGTCCCCCAGCGCAAGAACGTCAAACAGCTCTTTGGGCCTCTGAAGTGAACCCTAACCCAAATTTATCGGACTTGTAGGGAATATCCGGAAGCTGACCCCAGATAGTACATCCTCCCTCTTCAACCACTGCTCGAGCATCTTTCAACGAGGCCATCTTTAGTGGAGGTCTGGTAATCTTCGGGACCTTTGGAGTAGGCTTGGTTGCCGCGACTGTTGTTGGAACCTCCTCAAAGTTCTGACAGGGAGTCTCTATGAATTCACCATCCATTTCAACATACCTGAAAGAGTTCAGATGGCTAACCATGTACTCCTCCTCTCCGTGAACTGTAACAATCTTTCCTCTAATCGGGTATTTCAGAATTTGGTGTAGGGTAGAAGTGACGACACCAGCACCATGGATCCAGGGTCGACCCAACAGACAAGAGTATGAAGGGCGGATGTCCATCACATAGAAAATTGAGTCAAAAGTCTGAGTCCCAATTTTTATGGGGATACTAACTTCTCCGTTCACTTTCCTCTTAGAGCCATCAAAGGCCCTTACTATGATGTTGTTTGGTTTCAAGATAAGCCCCTCGTAATCCAGTCGGTCGAGAGCATTTTTGGGCAAAACATTCAATGATGAGCCGGTATCCACCAAAACATGGGCAAGTGTGGTGCCCCTGCATTCAATTGAAATATGTAAGGCATCATTGTGCTTCCTTCCCTTAGAGGTTAAATCAGCACCGGAAAAGCCCAATCTGTTATGAGCAGTTAGACTGGCCACACAGTTTTCAAATTGGTCGATGGAGGTCTCTTGGGGCACGTGAGCGGTCTTAAGAAACTTTACCAAGGCTTTGGCGTGGGTCTCAGAATACAAAAGTAAAGACAACAATGATATCTTCGAGGGGGTTTGCCCCAACTGTTCGACAATGTTGTAGTCACTTTTCTTGATTATCTTCAGGATTTCTTCTATTTCTTTTCTAGAAGCTTCAAGGATGATCTCGGGACGCTCTCTTGCTTGGACAAACTCATTCAGAGCCTCTTTGTCCCTTGTATCGGCAGCAGGGATAACAGTAGGAGTATCATTGGGAGTGTCGGTAGGTGTGGCAGTAGGAATGATCACAGGAGTAGCAACGGTCTTTGGAGAAATCTCAGGTGAGAAGACTCTTCCACTTCTTGTTATTTTGCTGGTTCTAGTGATGTTACCGATATCGGGATCCATATCTCTCGTAACTTCATCCTTGACAGCCAAATGATCTTGCTTGACGTTATAGTAATAAACGTCAGCCTCATAACTCCAGGGAACAACTTTATTTGAGGAGTATGATATTGGTCTTGGCATAGTGATGATTAAGGGTGCAGATATGGGAACAGATGTAATCTTGACGGGTCTTTTGGTGGAGACCCTGGGAGGATTGTCGGAAATGGTGATTATCGAAACATATTGATAAGAACTTTTGATAAGAGGTAGATTTTCAAATAAGATTTATTTGTTGGTCATTAGGCGCTGGACGCCTATCTTTAGTAACAAACAACCGTTCAGTAGAGACTTACATAAGCGGCAATTTTCATCACAACCCGGAAACAGACCGGCCCACAGTAGATTCTGTTTAATGGTCAACAAAGGGGTGATTAAGTCATTCACAGAGGAGACGAAACGATCATCATCAATGGCGTTGATACCTTGGCCATGTCTGGGCATTGACATCGTTATTACATTAGGCGTTTCTGGTAGATCAAACTCAATCTCTTTCGCATCTATAAGGTCTTGCACCTTATTCTTTAAGGCCCAACAGTCGTTTGTATCCTGCCACAGGCTTTCAGAATGGTAGGTGTGATACGGTGGGAGAACTCACTTGAGGTTTTGCGTTTGTGTTTGCAAATGTTTCGGTTTAGCAAGAGTCGCCACCGAATTTTTATTTTATCCAAAGGAAAGGTCAAAAAGCACAGGAAAGACCTTTGAGATGTTTTCTTGGGTTCGGGGGGTAGATTATGAAGAGGGAAGGTGCAAGCACCCTTTTCATCCATGGTTTTCCATGGGCTCTTAGTTACTTGTTTAGATCACTTGCTTTTGCTTTTCAATTGTTTGAAATGGTGCTTTGTGTGTGGTTTTGAAAGATGTTTTGAAAAGAGGCCATCATTGTGGCAACCTTTGTAATGATTCTTGTTTGAATATATACAAAGATATATTGTCTTTTGAAAAGATTACAATGTTTGAAAGTTTGATTTGGAAATGTTTTGAAATTATGTTGTGAGGTGTGTTTGAAAATAGCAAGGATGTTTTGCAAGTTTTGATCGAGTAACTAAGAGTTGTCTACCCTATTTTACTCAAAGATCTTTCCTATATGTTTTTAACCCTTTTGACAGTGTTGTTTTACCATTGCATTTTGAAAACAACCTTGTATTAGGATGTTAAACGGGACAGGCGCGGGTCATCGTATAGACCATGATAGCAATTGTGTTAAGTATTTTTAGCAAATTTCCCAAGGGACTAGATCATTTTGTATAGGCAACCAAGATAGCGTCATCGATGGACTATGATCTTTTGTTTTTGTTTTGCCAAAATACTCAACATGCATAACATGGCCCATTTTTTAAGGCAACAAGTGGATGAAACCCTAGGGGTGCAAGTGTGCATTGTGTTGTCAATTTACATGTTTTTTGTCTTGTAGTAGGTCATCTAGCGGTTGATTTTGAATCTTGCCATACACGCCTAATAACTATACAGTATATTGAAAGCAATAAATTGCGGGAATTAAAAGTCTAAGTTATTACAAAAGTATCTGGGGATGGGGGTACAATTATTTACAAATGGGGATGAATCTCACAAGGATAACAATGTCCAAATATCAAGTGTTACAACCAAATTGAATTTTCGCAATTCAATACAAAGTTATAACAAATGAAGAAATCAATAATGCTCAAAATGCATGTATTTACTTAAAAATAAACAAAATCTATTCTAAAAAAGAAAGATTAAATATTTTATTATTATTATTTGTGTATTTTATTAATTATGTAAATAAAAATTTTAAAGGAGGAAAATTTAATTAAACAAAATTTCTATTATTCTTGTATTTTTGTTAATAAAAAAAGGGTTTAAAGAAAACAAAATTAATTAAATTACTGTTCTTTATTATTTTGTACTTTTATTAATCAAAAAAAGAATTTAAAGAAAACAAACTTAATTAAATCAAATTAAATGTTTTTTTTTGGTATTTTATCAAATGAAACAATTATTAATTAATAAAAGAAGAAAATTAAAACTAAATTAAGAAAATCAAAGTAATTTGCCAAAATAAAATTTTAATATATAATTTAGTGTTATTATTAACAAATTAATTAAAATGAATTAATAAGAAAATATTAGCATTTAAAGAAAAGAAAAGAAAATAAATTGGAGATGGGCTTAAGATGTGGTGTGGATGCTAGGCCCAAAAGAATAAGAGAAAAGGTGAGAGTCAGAATGGAAGGGAGGGGGGTGTGAGCCAGCATATTCAATGGGCTTAAGGGAGCTTAGGGCGGACAGGCCCAATGCAAAGTTTGTACAATTTTGTTAGGGTTCAGAAACTTTAGGGTTTGTGACTTCTCTTCACAGTGGCACCGTTCCTCATCTTCTCTTCTTCATCTCTCTCACTCAAACGCTCTGACCTCCCTCCTCTCAAGCCCTAGCCGCCGGAGAAAACGTCCTTTACTCTCTCATCTCCTCACAATGATCCATGGCTTTGGATTGAACGGTATGATTCGTCCTCTTTTTAGGGTTTTACAGTTTTTGTTGTTTATGTGATTTTACAGTTTGGCTAATCCATTGTATTGCATGGCTTATTGAGGTGAAGAAACGTACCTTGGGGTTTTCTCTATGACAAAAGAGAGTGGTGATGCTTGAGGCGCTCCTTGGTGGCTAGAGGCGGAGGGGAAGAGATGACGGCGAGCTTTTCTGGTATCCTTTCTTCTGAACCTTGAATGATAATGATTCCTTCTGAAACTTTGTTGTTTTTGTTGATGATGTTCTGAAACTGGAAATTTTGATGATGATCTGAAACTAGAAATGTTGATGATGATTGCTTTCTGAAACCTTACTTGGCTATTTCTGAAACTCTTTTCCTCTCTCTTTGATATTGAATGTTGATGATGAAATATTTCTGAAACTCTTTTGTTGCTTCTGAAACTTTCTCACCTCTCTTGAATGTTGGTGATGATTAAACTGAAACTTTGTTATTGTCGCTTTTGAAACTCTCTCCTCTCTCTTGAATGTTGATGATGAGTACAGTTCTGAGACTTTGTTGGTTTGTTGTTGTTGGATGATTTACAATGATGATGATTCTGACACTTTTGGTATGTTTTTGTTCTTCTAATTTGAACTTGTGTACAGTTTTGCAAGCTTGGAACTGGTGTACAGTTTTGTGATTGTTGTAGTTTTGTTGTGAAACTGCAAGTTTGTTTTTGGCTTGGTTGTTTATGGTTTGTTAACAGGCTTGTGTTTGAATACTTGTTTCTGTTTGAAAAGATTGGCTATTGTTGCAGTTGGGCAAGTTTTTTGCAGGTTTACAGTTTTGGTTTTTATTGAGGGTTTACAGTTTGGATTTGGTTAAGCTTGTTACAGTTGATTTGCAGTTACAGTTTTGTTGTGGTTTGGCAAGCTTGCAGTTTTGTTGTGGTTTGGCAAGCTTGCAGTTTTGCTAGGCTTGTTGTGTGAAACTGTTGTGCTATTTGGACTTTGTTTTGCAGCCTTTACAGTTTTGCAGTTTGGGCAAGCTTGTTTACAGTTTGGCTAGTTTCTAATTGTTAATGGTTTTTTGGCTAGCTTGATAGCAGGTTGGGATTTTGAAACGGTTAACAGTTTTTGTAGCTTGCTTCTGTTTTAGAATTGGTTTGTAGTTTGGCTGGTTGGAGAGTTGTGAAATTTCTGAGTTTTTCAGGCTTGGCTCAATGTTCTCTCTTCTTTTTGAAACTGTTATGCAGTTTGGAGTTTTATATCTTTTTAGCTTTTTGTTTGCAACTTGTGATAGCCTCTTGCCAAACTGTACACTCTCACCAAGGTGATATCTTTTCTCTCTTTCTCTCTCTATGACAAAGCAGATTTGCTTTTTTACTTTATTTTCTGAAAAGTTTGCCTATGTCCATGGAAAATGATGAAAAAGCTATGACAAGCTTTTTGGCTTGTGATTTGGTTTTCCTGCTGCATTGTACTTTTTGCATTGTACTTGGTTGCTTCCAGTTGCTTTGCTTGACAATTTACATCTAGTTTGCTTTGTAACTCAGTTTGCTTTGCTTAACAGTTTAGTATAGTTGCTTAGTACAGTTTGCCTTGTATGTCATGTTTAGTAATGCAGCTTTGTTTGAATTTGGCCTATTTTTGCATAACAGTTTGCCTTGTTGTTTGGTTGCTGACTTTGCAATGTTTCAATTTGGCCTATGTTTGCATTTGAACCAATTGCTTTTGTATGCTTGCATTTGCACTTTTATTTTTCTCTTTGTGAACCAAGAAGATCAATCTTCTTGTGATTTGCGAAGAGAAAAATAAAACGTGATGAAAAAAATAGCACTCTGATTCCGGACGGTAAACTTTAATGATGAAAATTTTCCTTTCTTTTTCTGTTTGAAAATTAACTGTACTAATCCTCTTTTCTTTTGTCTTTTTCATGTGAGCACAAATTGGACGCTGACAAAGCAGAAGAAGCCGGAGACTTTGAGCATGGGAGCAATGGAGCAATGGAAGTTTAGGCTTAGACTTTTTTTCTTTGTAACTTAGGGATAAATATTCAAACAAATGTACCAATTTAATTTTCAAATACAATAAGTTGCATAACTTAAAGCATTTAAATAATAAACTGTATTGTAACATTTCTTGAAATAAATGAAAAAGTCTTTATCCAATAAAACTCTTCTACTGTCAATAACCTGCAATTCTTTCTCTACATCTTCACTTAACCCTTTAAGATTCTCAGATCAAAATAATTGAAATTGTATTCCAATATTTTTAATACAGATAACTTAAATTCCAAGTAATCCCAAGAACTTTGCAATCTCATAACCTTGCAACAGCACTCCAATCAAAATACGCATTGTATATTCCAATAAACAAGCAAGCATTCCATTAACAGGAAAACATTTTAACAGACGCACATTATCTTGGTTAACCTGGATCAGACAAAAACCTGAATGTTCCAAATGACAATCTCAGCTCCTATCTCTTGTCCCAGATAAACAAGCCTTAAGAACAACCAGTAACCTTTCAGCAAACTTAAAAAAAGCATGAAAACATGTGACAGTTAATTTGAATTTCTGAGAATTCAGTTTCTTCTGGGAAATGAGAGAGAAACCCTAATTCTTGATTTTCTGCCATAGAAAAGTCTGTTTGATCGATTCCTGAGCCAATCTTGAAAATCAGAGAAAACCCTAGGATTGTGATTTCTTGTGAAAAAGGGAGGGAAAATTTTGGGGTACAACAGTAGGCACATCGAGCGTTCGGGTTATAGCGAGGAGAAGAAGTATTGGGGTTCTTGGGAGCTTCTTGGGAGCAGTATTGGGGTTCATGTTGACTCGGGTAAACTGTCTCATGGGCGCTTCTGGTTTGCGCTGATAATTTCGCTGTTGATTTGGCGCAGGGTTAGAAATCATGACAGCCCCTACCGCCGGGCGACGGTCAGTTTTGTTTTGACTTCTATAGTCATATGCAGCACTGACCTCTTTCTTTCCAACAAAGGGCTTCTTCACCATACTTGAGGATGCATATCTTTGAATTTTGCCGCTTTTTATACCGGCCTCGACCCGCTCCCCAGTCATGATTAATTCGGTAAACCCAGCTGAGGAACTCCCAATCAGGTGATTGAAAAAAGGTCCTGACAAGGTGCCTAGGAACATATCCACTAATACTATGTCGGATAGAGGGGGCTGAACTCTACCTGCGAGATCCCTCTATTTTTGAGCATAGGTATTGAAACCTTCACTCGTTCCCATAGACATGTGTTGTACCCCAAAATTTGCCCTCCCATATTTCTCAAAACATTTCAAGAAAAATTCACAAGTCCAACCCGGCGCGTCATATTCAGGTGTTCTTTCGCCAAGATATCTCTGATAACGTATTCTCAAATTCAGGTTCGGCTCAAGAGTCAATTCTTTAAAGAAGGTATCCGAATGTGTGAGTTTTCTCGAAGAAATATGGTGAAAAAGTGTGCTGAAAGTGCAGTTTTTACGCGCTAAAAAATTCATAACTTGAAGATCGTGGCTCGTTTTGAACCCGTTTCGGTGGCCAAAATTCCGTCTTGACATTATCTACGTTTTCATCTCTCACGGCTGGAAGCCAATTTCGATCAGAAGGTCTTCAAAAATGTAGATTTATCAAGTATTTTCATACAGAAAATTTGTGACAGAAGTTTATTTGCGTCATGTTCAGAAAATCATAACTTGGTCGATTTTCATCGTATCGAGCTGGTTCTGGCACCAAAATTTAACAAATTGAGTTGGATACATTTTCACAGAAGGTATTGAGTTCAAACGGTATTCAAAAGGCCTTCGTTTTTTGCTCAGAATGTGTGACACGCTGAAAATCCTGAATGCTGAATATTATTTCATCTGGGCCGAAACTTCGAAAATTCATAACTCGGTCAATTTTTATCGGATTGGGCTCATATTTTTACACAAGGTCACTGACTCATAGATCTACAACTTTGCTTCAAAAGTCGAGACCGGATTATACTCCGATCAATACCAGTTTTTTATTGAAGAACGTGTCAGAGTCGACACTGGAGCCCAAAATAAGTTTGTCTGAGCTGAAACTTCAAAAATTCATAACTAATTCACCTTTTATCCGATTGAGCCGATTTTCGGACAGGAGTTAGTTCTCGATATCGGCTACATTTTGTTTTCAAATTTCAACTTCAAAAATTGCACTTAAGTCCCTGCGATTTAGCCTGGAAAGTGACGAACTCAAGTGAACATTGGAGGCCCAATTGCACATTCAAAGCTCATTTTCTTTACCCTAATTTCCATTATATAATCACATTCTTTTCACACAAACAAGGAGAGAGAAAAAAACTTTGCCACAACGCTATCAGAATATCAAATTCTTTCAAGAACCCTAAAACCTTGAAATCCTTATTACAAATCTCTCTCACTACAAACAAGTCATCTCAGTTACAAACCAACATCTCACTACTTCTTCAGTAAGGGTAAGGCTGACTTGATCTCCATGATCCAAAGGGCATAAAAGCATTCATGTCACTACTTTTCCAGTAAGGGTAAAGTTGATTTGATCTCCATGATCAAAAGGGTATAATCATTCATACATGTCATATATATTGGCCTAAACATTAAATTTCTTCATATATTGGTTTTATTTGTATTTTATAATATATAGTAATTTATTTAATGTGTTCATGAGATTCAACACTGCAGATTTAGACAGGATCCCATGCAGGTTCATTAAGGAACGTTGAGGCTAAAACACAAATGGCCAAAAGCCAAAAGCCAAATGGCCAAAACAGAACAGTTTACACATGACACCAATACATGGCGAGACAGATATCCTGAGAAGGTTAAGGAACATGGAGGCCAGAACACAAATGGCCAAAAGCCAAAACACAAATGGCCAAAAGCCAAATGGCCAAAACAAAACAGTTTACACATGACGCCAACAGTTGTTTCACCCCTCCAATCAGGCTCGTATACTCCTAAACTCTCTCTCTATTTGTATTATGTTCCTTTAATTAATTAATCGTTATTATTTTTATTAATCACTAACCAATTAACATTTTTTCCTAATAAAATCAAAAACCCAAAAAAATATTTTATTTATTAAAATTAACTTCATCACTTTTATTTTTGTAAATAAATGTAAATTAATTAAATTAGTTAAATTAGGTTAAATTTAGCTTTTTTACAATAATTAAAATAAACTTAGAATTAGGTTTTACTAACTTTTAATTTTAATTCCTTTTGTTTTATTTTACATAAAAAAAACACAAAAAAACATTTTTTCTTTTAATTAAATAACTAATTAGTTTTTAGGTTTAATATTTCATTTAATTACAAAAAAGGACCAATTTCACTTTCTTTATTTCTCAAAAGGGTCAAAACCCTAAGGACGTCTCGATTTAATTTCTTTCGCGCATTATTCTTATTTTTGATTATTTATGTAACTGTTTCCGGAATGTAATAGTTAATTAGGATTTTATTGCTTTCTTTACTTTCCGTATTTATTTTCCAAAACGGGTTATGTTTTTGGCGATGTATAGACCCGCGCCTTGTAATAGCGTAGATTCATATTTCCGCACTTTATTTTCCGCACTCTTAACTGTTAATTATGCCTGCAAGACTGTATGACAAATAAAATCAATCCGTAGCTCACAAATACATGATCAAAGATAAACATAAACTGAAACAATACACATGCACATGCCGCTCCTAGGGTACGCCTCACTGGTTGCCTCGAACGTGGTCGTCAAGTATATGGTGTTTTAGAGGTCGCCCTCCTGTCTAAGATACAGTCGCCTCGAAACGGTTGCCTCAGATAAAAAGGATCTAAGACATTAGGGTTACCGCTAAGGCGTCCTACTATTGATTTGGTGACCACATTGTCCCAATAATCGAATTGACCCGAATAACTCCAACGACGGTGCTACCTACTTCTCAATAGTGGGATAGTACTGTCTAAAGGACTCTTACACAGCCTAATTCCTTAGAGTAGGTAGATTTCTCCTGGGTACTTGCTCTTTCAAACAAACAAAACAACTTTTCGCACTGACACTTTCAAAAAAGTTTTCAAACAAAGATTTCATACACTCTTGAGGACAGATACAAGAGTTACCTAGAAATTTTTCAAACGAAACTTTTTTCAAAACCCACACACACTTGAAAAGCAAACAAATTTTGAAAACATAAGAGCAAGTACCTAAGAGCCCGTGGATAACCACGGATAGAAAGGGTGCTAACACCTTCCCTTTCTATAAATCTACCTCCCGAACCGAGAAACATTCTCAAAAAAGGAATTTTGCTGTGCTTTTGTCCTTTCCATGTTGGAGAACATAAAAGACGGTGGCGACTCTTGCTTACCGCGACATTTCGCGAACCAGCTTAAAAAATAGTCAGTTCTATTTCCACCGATCACAGAACTGGCGACTCTGCTGGGGACTTTTTAAAAGTGAGGTGTACCTTAGGATTAAATCATAATCATGTTTTCAATTGCTTGCTTTGATTGCTTTTATATTTGTGGGCATTGCATCGGAGTTTCATAGATCCTAACCCAGATCTGGGGATACCCTTTTAGGTAGCATAAGCTGTGAGGGACCTGTCCAGCGTAGACCGACACGGGTGAAGCAGTGGCTACGTTGGTGTGACACCTTGGTCTGTACCGATATCCCTTGTGTTGCAACGAGGAGAATATGGGTCTTCTGAGGAGTCATTAAGCGCCAACCGACCTTAGAACCCTAAATTGACCCAACTTGGCCATAGAACAGTAGCAGTATGCTACACCCATTGAGACTAAACTCTCGCGATGGTTCTGGCCGCAAGAAAAGATTGCGACGCTGGAGTTATGACCGATTGAGGGTAGTCAGTGATATTGGGATCCTCTAGAACCCGGTTACTTTTGATAGGACAGGTCTTAACCAACGAAACTGAAAGAGGGTAGTACCTGAACTTCATGCTGGCCTAAACTCTAAGGGCTGTCTTGTGTGACTTGTGTGCCTTCAAACTTGAAATGCTTGCCCATATTTGTTATCTGACAACATTGAGCTACTTGCAGGTTTTGTTTATAGTCCTTAAACTGGACTTATTACAGGGCTTACTTACACCTCACACCTTTGCATCCACGTACATAACATCATACCATCATACCATTGCATGCATCCTGCATAAGGACTAATCCATTTCAAGGATCTCAAGGGCTTGTGATGCAGGTCATGATGAACCAATGTCTAGCAAGGGGCAAAGGGGATTTATTTTCCTCTAGCCAAGGTTGATAACTTGAGTCAGGGGCTATGACCCACTCGATATGGTGAGCTTTGACTCTTGAAGTAGGACTCTCAACAACATGAAGTCCCTTCCATCAAGCTACAAATTCAAATTCTGACAATTTTCTTGTTTACCCCGCGAGATCCTTGAAGACATATGCATACATACACATCATTGCATAACAGGTACCCTTGTTACAGGTCACTTACCTCCTTCGCTGTTTATTTCAGCAATGGCTTCCCAACAAGACAACCAGGATCTTCAGGCTCAAGAGACTCGGTTCAGGGAAATCCTCCTAAACCTATCCAAGGGGCAGGAAGAGTTGAGAACACTCCTCATGGGGACTTTGGTCAGGAACAGTTCTGAGGACGATAAGGACGAACGGCTGAAACGCTTGCAAGCTGAGGTAGATACTATGAGAACCCAGATGCTGGGGCAAATGGCCCTTATCCAAGGCTTAGCTAGGGAGCAAGAAGAGTTGAGAACTGTGATCAACCAGCTTCAAGACAGTATGAAGCAAGTAGTCAGGGTTGGGGACCAAACCGGTAATCAGCCTCCAAGAAGTCAAAGGCTTGGTTCAATGAATAGACCTCTCCAAGCTGCTGCTACTTCACAGGTCCAACAACGACCTCACCAAGAACAATGGGTTGATCAGAGCAAGCCAGACAAGCCTAAGAGGCAATTCACCCAGCTCAACATGTCGTTGTTTCAAGCCTTACAACGCCTGTTGAGATTGAATCTGATCACACTAAGGGACCCTCCTAAGAATCCCAACAGGACACCTTCAAGGTATAACCCCAACGCCCGCTGCGCCTATCACTCTGACATCCCGGGGCATGCTACAAACGACTGCTGGGCTCTGAAGAACAAGATCCAGGACCTGATTGATGAAGGAGCAGTGGAATTCACCCTAGATGGTCAGGTCGAGTTCTTCTACTATCCCTAGACGAGAAGACCTTTTGTTCATTGGAAGTTTCAAGTTGTATTTTTCTTTGCTTGTTCAAACATTTGTTCATGTCAAACTCTTTTACTTTATCAATGCATCGCATATGTCTGTTTTGAATCAATATATTCGCGTTCGCTATATTCAAATTGTTTTCATATTTTGTGATGATCAACTCTTGATTGAAAAATTCTAAGCCTCTTGAGGGAGGATGACGAAAACGACACCACGACATTTACAGTATGCTTTTGAACAGACCCCGCTGATGAGGTACAGGCATTGTTTCAATTCCTAAACACTGGAGTTATAAGGAAGATAATCCCTCGTCAACCCCTTCGAGCCAAAGAAGTAGGAGTTTTCTTTTCACAAAAAAATTAAACCCTTAATCATAACCCGGGGCAGGGTAGTTCTCTCAGTTGATCCAGATGCACAATGAACAGCAACAAAGGAGTCCTTCCAAAAAAGATGGGGATGGTTCTGTATAATCATAAGGATAGGCAGTCGTTATTTCTCAAAATAAAAGCCCATTAAAGTCAAAACCTATGAAGGAGACTTATAAAATTGGGGCATCCCGCTGACTGTAAATACAAAAAGAAACAGTTCAGGCAAAAAACAGGGATAACAAATCAAAAAAGAAAGAGATCCTACAGACTCTCAATAAAAAAAATGACTGCCTGTTCAAAATAAATCATCAATATCCGAACCATCACCGGAATATCAGAGCAAAGACTCAAACAAGGTCTAACGCACGATCAGCTGAGTTTAGGATTGAAGAACATCACGAAGAACGGGTGGGTACAAATAAAATTTGAGCCTTTATCCTTTGTTTCTTAAACCGTGAACCAGGCCACGCTACAACCCTTAAAAGTCCTAGCTGAAGCATGGGTTAGTTCGAGAGCATACTGTTACGAAAGGTATCCTGACTCCTTAGGGCTCGCTGTAAAATCTTGAGTTGACATCATATTTTACAAAATTTGCTTGTTTTACTGAAAACTACATTTTCAAAAACTTCAAGACAGACATAAGCTTTGCATTCTTAGAATAACATTGTTTGCATATGATTATTTTTTCGAACAGCAGAGAAATTCGCACGAAGAATATCCAGTGAACAAGAGTCTTCTCAACAAAAGAGTCACATCAATTGGAAAAGCACTTCCAAGCAAGGGGCAGACATGAGCATTGTCCATAATCTGGGGCAGTCAAGTCAAGATTCAGAGAATCTCTCAAAAGGCCAAATAGCCAGGGGCAGATCTCCATCTGAATCATTTGGGGCATGGGACAGGAATTCCAGCAACGAATCTAGCATGGTCGAACGAAGATCTTCTGGTAGCATGGCAACACAACAACAGGGGCACCTCCCTACATCCTGAGAGCGTGGACATAGTCGAAAAAATACTACGCATAATCAAAGACCCGCTAGGTTGACACACCTAGGCAAAAATAAGGGCTTCCCGGCGAACCAAAAGGGTTCGGGCAAAAATAAGGGATGAAAATGAAAAAATCTGTACACCCGGCAAGTCGAAAACCTGAAAAGGCGGCTTAGGCAAAAATGGGTATCCCGGTGGACTGAAAACCCGAAAGGGCAGTCCAGGCAAAAGTTAGGGATCAAAAGCGTACGACTATGTTCTGACATCTCGTCACTTGCCTACCAGAAGAAGATTTGTCAATCGGCAGTCATCGAGCACCTCCACAGGTACCTTCTCCCATAAAAGTTGGGGCAATAAGAGTTGTCCGAACTGTACAAGATGCTCTGCCCATCAAGGTACCAAGGTAAGTTCAGCTGAAGAACATGACCAAGATACCTCCACTCCCCGAAGAGTAAGACAAGATTCAGCAATACTCTCCCCAGGCAGAGTTGGTCTCCCATCAGCCCTAAAAAGTCACAGTATCCCTAGCAAAACAGCAACGCTCTCCCCAAGCAGAGTTAATCTACTTTCATCCTTAAGGAAGTTGGGTACCCCCAGAAAATCTCAATATTCCCCAGTGGAGTATACAGATGTCCCTAAGCAAGCATCCCCGGAAGTCTTGATCTAAGATTGTTCCCCGGCGGAATACCAGACACCCCAGTGGAGCCATTTCCCCAGTGCAGTCCAAAAAGTTTCCCCAGGAGAGTTGAATCATCCTCCCCAGTAGATCCTGGAAGCTTGTCCCCTGCAGAGTACAACTGGGTTATCTAAAGGTTATTCCCCACCAGAGTCTAACTGGGTTATCCTCAGCTAATTGCAACGGAAAGATCGTCCTCGGCGAAGTTCTTCCTATCCCCCAGTGGAGTTCATCAAATTCCCAAACGAAGTTCATCAACGGTATCCCCCAGCGGAGTTATCATCAAAACCTCAGCGAAGTATCTCTCCCCACAGAGTAATTCCCCGCAGAGTAATCTCTCCAACAAGTTTATTCCCCAACAGAGTCATCTTCTCCTACCGGTTTATTCTTGCAAATCATCATCCCCAGCGGAAATGAAGAACTCTACTCTTCAACATCAGCCCAGGATTCAACTTCCCGGCATCCGTCAAGGATTTATTTTCCTAGACATAAATGCATTCATAAACATCACATTATCATACACCATGACGCATGCATATACGCATCATAATACACAATCTCATTCATTCTTGAGGACATCATGACATCATGCATTTCATACATCATGACATTGCATATAACTGATGTTTTGCCTTTTCAGGAAAAAGGTCAATCCAAAGATGATTACTATCAACTGTCGCAATTCCAGATTCAATACATGTATCTAGCCAGGGCATATTTGTGAGCAATTGATTGTAGATTCGATACTTGTATCCAGCCAGGGCATGTCTGCATTAAGAGTTTAGAGATTCGATTCCTGTATCCAGCCAGGGCATATCTGTAGACGACCAATTCCAGATTCGATTCCTGTATCTAGCCAGGGCATATCTGTGAGTAACTGATTGTAGATTCGACACCTGTATCCAGCCAGGGCATGTCTGCATGAAGAGTTTAGAGATTCGATACCTGTATCCAGCCAGGGCATATCTGTAGACGACTAATTCCAGATTCGATTCCTGTATCTATCCAGGGCATATCTGTGAGTGATTGACTGTGGATTCGACACCTGTATCTAGCTAGGGCATATCTGCATGAAGAGTTTAGAGATTCGATTCCTATATCTAGCAAGGGCATATCTGTAGATGACTAATTCCAGATTCGATACTTGTATCTAGCCAGGGCATATCTGTGAGTGACTGATTGTAGATTCGATACCTGTATCCAGCCAGGGCATATCTGCATGAAGAGTTTAGAGATTCGATACCTGTATCCAGCCAGGGCATATCTGTAGACGACTAATTCCAAATTCGATTCCTGTATCTAGCCAGGGCATATCTGTGAGTTATTGATTTTGGATTCGACACTTGTATCTAGCCAGGGCATATCTGCATGAAGAGTTTAGAGATTCGATTCCTGTATCCAGCCAGGGCATATCTGTAGACGACTAATTCCATATTCGATACCTGTATCTAGCCAGGGCATATCTGTGAGTAATTGATTGTAGATTCGATACCTGTATCCAGCCAGGGCATATCTGCATGAAGAGTTTAGAGATTCGATTCCTGTATCCAGCCTGGGCATATCTGTAGACGACTAATTCCTGCGCCTGTATCATCTTCAACCTCGCGCCAGACCATTCAACATGATTTTTTTGAAATTGTTATCTCTTTTATTTCTCAACCATTTGCGAAAGTGTAAACATGAAACTTGCTCCAAATCTCATCACGAGTTCAGTCATATAAATAACTAAAGCTATAAATCAAAAATGAGCATGAATTTTGAATGGTACCAAATCTGGCCTAATTTTTTCAGAAAATTCAACTCTAAAATTCTCATTACTCAGGCAACATAAATGAATTCTAAGGACATGGTTAGTTTCAGGACTATGATGTCTACATTTTATCTTCACAAATGGAAACCAAATGATGCCTATATGAAGAGTTCAAAAGTCAGAATACTCACCTTGCAAGAGGGTATCTTGTTTTAAGTTTGAGCAGCTTTCAATGAGTCCTAGTGATTGGGTTAGCTTCCTCAAGTTCCCAAGAAGCTAATGTGATGCTTGGTTTGAGCTGAAAGTGGCTGAGGAGTTCTGGAGAAGTCCACTTGCAGACCCCTGTTTTTGAAAATGGAACTTGATGATGGAGGTGTTATAGTTATGAAATAGGGTCAGGGATGAGTTGTATTTAATGTTTAGAAGCTTTAGGATTGATTAGGAAGGAAAACGCACGAGGGAAATGAGAGATATAAGTTTAAGGTCAGAACTGTGCATCAATGGAGTTTCTTGTGTAAATTCTGGCTTGAGGGAGTTTTGGTGTGTTTTAGGGTGCTTAAGCTTGTGTCCTAGCTCACAAATAGTTCCTATATTTATAAGAAACAAGTTTGGAAGCTTGTTGTTGATCAAAATTCAAAATCACAAGTTTAAGCATAACGTGTGATTTTTTGAGAAAATCCAAGTTTCAAAGTCTTGTGTACTTGCTAAGATAGAGTGGTTATGCTTTAAACACACTTGCTTATGACTTTGTAGATGGAGTGTACTTAAAGAGAATAAGTTAGGAGCTCAAGAAGCTGACTTTGTGCATAAACTTGCTTTACAAGAATGGAAATGGTGACTTTCTCCCTAAAATGGCAAAATGCTTTGGACAATGCTTGAATCAATTGGACAATTGATCAATCAGTTGTTTAGATATTAAATTAAGGAGTGACAAACAATTTTGAGGCCTACAAAGTGGAGATTATGCAGCATGGCTATGGATTTGGTTATTGTTGCATCACAAATTTTGCCTTGCAAAACAACTTGAAACCCTAACTTCTGACCTTCGATTCTCCTTGCTCATAAATGATCTCAAGGATTTCTTGGACATTTTGGAAAGCTTTTAATGTGCTCTACAACCCCTCTTTGAATCACTTTTACAAAATCCAAATGGAACTATATAAAACTTGGCCCGGAAGTTAGGTCAAAATCCTGACCAAAAATGCTCAAAATTTCATTAAGTGTTTTAGTTTAATGAACATGAATTCATGGACTAATAACTTGAGATCCAGGCATTTTTAGGAGAAGTTGTGTAAACAAATGTTTTAGATATCATGGAGATCTACAACTTTCATGTTGAAATTTTCTTTTGAAGCATCTTGCATCATGGTGAAAAAATGACTTAAAGTTTTAAAAAAACATGCATTTTTTACTTTTCAAAATGAAATCTTGAATTTTTGATTTCTTGATGAACAAGTTTCATATTTTGACATGTTTTGATAAATTGTGATCTTTGACACTTGATTTTGACCAAAAAGTCAAAGTTTGACTTTTCAATATACAGTTGACTTTTGATCAGTTGACTGAAAATCAATTATCAATCAATTGATCTTGAGGGATGTTTTGAGTCATGCCATTAGGTCAAAGTAATGCAATTGAACTCTTGAGATCATATCTCAAACCAATTAACCATTTTCTAGGTCAAAAATCAGAAATTGCCCTTTCTCAGTCAAAACCCTAATTTTGACCATTTTCCCCTGTTGATGATCTGATCAAATTTCTTGAGGAATTGTGGTCCAAACTTGATCAAATGACATATATGAGTTCACAATGTTGATATGGATAAAAAATTTATGAAGTTTGACTGTAAATTAACCACAGTTGACTTTTTCCCTAATATAGTTGATTTTTAGGTCAACTGCTCAATTGACTGAGCAAAAATGTGATCCAAGACTTGAAACTTGACATGAGAAATCTTGGGGGGCCATAATGATTCATGAAATTCATATGAGGCATTAAAAGTTCAATTATCCTTGTGCAATCTCAAACCCTAATTTCAGTCATCAGTGCTTAAGGAGGTGTCTTGAGCTGATCAATCCTTGTACAGTCTTGAACCAAAGGAGATCTTGTGAGAAAATATTTGATAAATGAAAGGGTAAATTTTGGGGTACAACACCATTGTTCACTTGATATTCTCAAATTTTCACTTTGCGACGTTAGCTCGCATATCAACCCGCTACTCCGAATTGTTCAATACGTCACAACTCTTCCTAGCAATTCCTCTATTACTTCACACAAACTGGTGAGCGACTACCTCCTGATATAACATCAACCACTTTACACACTATTAAGGTAGCAAGACAAGTCTACACCATCCAACACGATCTCATCTACTATCAACAAGAGATTAAGGGTGATCAGTTCCTCAATTTGTCAATAGATAGCCAACAACCATAATGGAGTATAAATCATCATTACCAAACTATAATAGCGTTTCCTTTAAACTTGTATTCAAGTTTTCTAAAACACAACATGTCTAATCCTCATTCACCCACCATCCCAAGATGATCAATCATTTTCTAACTCGAGATCTGTTGGCATATCAATACATTACAAATCCTTCCACTCTAGTATGAGTCTTTATCTAGATAAAGGATTCTAACAACATTCTTAAACTCTTAATCCTCTTCCGAATTTCACAACATCAAAAATATGTGTATCTCCACCTCTCAAACTCATTCCAATCACACTCTCAACATTATCATCTTATCTAAGAACATTTCATATATATCTACACCTCAAACAACTACAATAGTAATCATCTAAGCTCAACAAGCTACTAACCTCTATAACAGACTTCTTAGTTCTCCAACTTAGAACTGCATCCACCTTGAATGGATCTACAAACACTTTCACATGGAAATAAAATTACTCAAGAGAACTCTCCTCCCAAAACTATAACATACATCCTGACAACTTAGCATAAATCTTCCTCAATTTTGACACTGTAAATTTCCACACAACTTTGCACTATCGTCTTTCATTCTAATTAATAACACCAGATCTTTCCAAATGATACCTTTGATTTCATAAATTACTTTAAATAAATCTTCTAATTGCTCCTTTAATTCACCCAACTCGGACGCTGACCTCCCGTACAACACTGAAGAACAAGTCTAGTCCCAAAGGCAAGCTTAACAACAAAATGCACTTACTTCCAATATCATCACGTAATAAATTAATCTATTACAGCTACTGAAACCATTCTTAAAGTGAAGCTCATTTAATTAGATTTCTAATGATTCAAACGAAACTCAAATTGGATGCCCGGACCTCTAGTTATGAACTTTCGAAGTCCCACCATAATTATGCAGTTTTCTGCGATTTGCTTACGGAAATTCCACTCTGAAACTCATTTGTCTTCAACTTAGACATATTCCAAACAACTCTTAACATATCTCGTGCTCCAAAACTTCTTATAACTCGAGAGATGCATTCCTTCGCCAGAGTTCAGGTTCCAAAACACCAGGGCAACAATTCTTTTTGCAACGCTACTCACTTCTTCAAGTTTCGACTCAGACTCGCGATTCACAACTACTTATCAACGTCAACTACTTCCTACAATCACTTATGTGATCCCAACAATTTACATCAACTTTATTACTCCATCATTGTTCAAATATCAACATCTTACCCTTGCTTCGTAAGTCAACAAATATTACATCGCTTTTCATTCTTCGAGAAGTAAGCACCAACAATGTCTGATCAATTTCTCTCAAGGCGCTCTAACTCGACTAACAACAAGACCTTGAATCTAAGTCACCTTCAAATTCGGGAACAACAAGGCTCCAACAATTCTTGCATTGTCTTCGTCGGCAGCACACCGAACCAATACCTTTCAATTGAACATAATCGAGAAGTAAAGCTTCTCCCCCACTTATCTTCAACCAACTTCCTGTAATTAAGGCAAACAAGTACCGACAGTGTTTCACACACTTGTCACGCACTAAGGAACAAATAACTTTAGACAACTTGGTCGGATGGACCAACCTGCTCTGATACCAACTTTGTAACACTCCAATTCTATCCGGCAATTATATATGCAAATCAGAGTCATAAAATTCATGCAACTGAATCAGGATGCCACAAATTCAACTTTAAAAACACATTGCATTCAACGTGGATACATAACACTTTAAAACTTCGGATAAACTATCAGCATAATAATTTAATCTCTTAATTCAACAACTTGAACATCTAAGCAGCAGAATCATAATAACATCTTTGTCTAACAATTACAACAACTTCAAAATAAACACATGCTTAGCAAAAACCAAATTAAGTCCAACAACTGAAATCATCATTAATCAAAAGCAACAAGCGTTCATCCCCCCGAGTGTTACGTGTCAGAGCAATGACACTGACTCAAACTACTGAAGGTATACTGCCTTCACTCTGGATTACCTGCTGTTGTACCCCAAAATTTGCCCTCCCATATTTCCCAAAACATTTCAAGAAAAATTCACAAGTCCACCCCGGTGCGTCATATTCAGGTGTTCTTTCGCCAAGATATCTCTGATAACTTATGCTCAAATTCAGGTTCGGCTCAAGAGTCAATTCTTTAAAGAAGGTATCCGACTGTGTGAGTTTTCTCGAAGAAATATGGTGAAAAAGTATGCTGAAAGTGCAGTTTTTACGCGCTAAAAAATTCATAACTTGAAGATCGTGACTCATTTTGAACCCATTCCAGTGGCCAAAATTCCGTCTTAACATTATCTACGTTTTCATATCTCACGACTGGAAGCCAATTTCGATCAGAAGGTCTTCAAAAATGTGGATTTATCAAGTATTTTCGTACAGAAAATTTGTGACAGAAGTTTATTTGTGTCATGTTCAGAAAATCATAACTTGGTCGATTTTCATCGTATCGAGCTGGTTCCGGCGCCAAAATTTCACAAATTGAGCTGGCTACATTTTCACAGGAGGTATCGAGTTCGAACGGTGTTCAAAAGGCCTTCGTTTTTTGCTCAGAGTGTGTGACATGCCAAAAATCCTGAATGCTGAATATTATTTCATCTGGGCCGAAACTTCGAAAATTCATAACTCGGTCAATTTTTATCGGATTGGACTCATATTTTTACACAAGGTCAATGACTCATAGATCTACAACTTTTCTTCAAAAGTCGAGACCGGATTATGCTCCGATCAATACCAGTTTTTTATTGAAGAACGTTACAGAGTCGACACTGGAGCCCAAAAAAAGTTTGTCTGAGCTGAAACTTCAAAAATTCATAACTAATTCACCGTTTATCCGATTGAGCCGATTTTCATAACTAATTATTATTAATTTCTTCACTAATTAACTTTTGTAAATAAACTCTAACAATTAACTTAGTTAATCTAGGTTTTAATTTTAACACTTTTTCTTAATAAATAAAAAATATGTAGAATTAGATTTTGACATTTTCATCTTTTTCTTAAATAAATTATTAATCATCATTATTTATCATTATTATTAATTATCATTAATTTTGTAAATAAGCATGTAAATAAATTAATTAACTAGTAAATTAGGTTAACTTTAATATTTTCATTAATAATTAAAATAATATAGATTTAGGGTTTCCTTTTAATTCTTTTTCTTTATTTTTCATAAATACAAAAAACATAAAAAACACTTTCTTTTCTTTCTTTAAATAATTATTAGGCTTTAATTTAATTTAATTTCAAGCAAAGGGTCAAAACCCTCGGACGTCCTAATTTTAATTCTTTTTGCGCATTATTTTCTTATCAATTATTATGTAACTGCTTTCCGGATGTAATAGTAATTAGGTTTACCGCATTTATTTACTTTCCGCATCTTTTATCAAAAACGGGTCTTTGTACTTTGGCGATGTATAGACCCGCGCCTTGTAATAGCGTAGCTTTTATTTTTCCGTCTTTTAACTTTCCGCACTCTTAAATTCTAAAATTGCATGAAAGAATGTATGTTAATTAAAAACAACGCGTAGCTCACAATGCCATGATCAAAGATAACTGTTAACTGAAAACAACACACAAATACACACACCACTTCTAGGGTACGCCTCACTTGTTACCTTCGAAACGTGGTCGTCAAGTATAGGACGTTTTAGCAGTCGCTCTGATGTCCAAAGATCCGGTTGCCTCGAAACAGTTGCCTCGGATTAAAAAGGATCTAGGACATTAGAGTTACTTCTAAGGTGTCCTACTGTTGCTTTGGTGACCACAACGTCCCTTAACTCGAATTGACCCGAACACCTCCAACGGTGGTGCTACCTACCTCTCAATGGTGGGATGGCACTACCTTAAGGACATTTACACAGCTTAATTCCTTAGGGTAGGTAGATGACTCATAGGTACTTGCTCTCTTTCTAAAAAAACAAAAACTTTTCACACTGACACTTTCTAAAAGATTTCAAAACAAACACTTCACAACACTCTTGAGGACTGATACAAGAGTCGAATTGAAGTTTTCAAACGAAATTTTTTCAAACTCACTCACATTTGAAAAGCAAACCAATTTTGAAAACATAAGAGCAAGTACCTAAGAGCCCGTGGATAACCACGGATAGAAAGGGTGCTAACACCTTCCCTTTCTATAAATCTACCTCCCGAACCGAGAAACTATCTCATAAGGAATTTTGCTGTGCTTTTGTCCTGTCCATGTTGGAGAAAATAAAAGACGGTGGCGACTCTTGCTTACCGCGACATTTCGCGAACCAGCGTTAAACAGTCAGTTCTATTTCCACCGATCACAGAACTGGCGACTCTACTGGGGACATCTATAAAAGTGAGGTGTACCTTAGGACTAAGATCACTTGTGTTTTCAATTGTCTGAATTGCTTGCTTTATCATTGTGGGTGTTGTCTTGGGAGTTCTATAGATCCTAACCCGGATCTGGGGATACCTTCTTAGAAAGTAGAAACAAGGCTGTGAGGGAACTGTGCAGGGTATACCGACATGGTTGAAGCAGTCTGCTACGTTGATGTGGCACTTTGGTGAGTACCGGTAACCCTTGAGTCCAGTCAAGGAGAGTACGGGGCCGCCGCGTGGTGTCGTGAAGCATCAACTGACCTTAGGAACCTTAATTGAACCATCTTGGCCTCTTTAGGGTAGTGAGATAACTGACTTTGGTGCAGTCCGAGGTTGGTTGATACTCGATACTACACTCAATTGAGGGTTGTTTTATTGGAATATTTCGGTCGCTAGTTCAGTGGCTAAATCGAAACGATGAACAATGAAAGCAATCCAGTGATATTGGGACCCTTAGAACCCGGTTACTTCGGATAGGACAGGTTGAGCCCACCAACTTCAAGAGGGTAGTACCCCAAACTTCATGCTGGCCTAAACTCTAAGGGCTACATGTGTGACTTGTGTGCCTTAAAACTTGGACTACTTGCATTCTTGTTACCTAACACATGAGTTTCTTGCATGGTTTGTTTATAGTCCTTAAACTGGACTTATTACAGGGCTTACTTACACCTCGCACCTTTGCATCCACGTGCATAACACCATACCATCATACCATTGCATACATCCTGCATAGGGACTAACCCATTTCAAGGATCTCAACGGTTTGTGATGCAGGTCCTGATGAACCAAATGTCTAGCAAGGGGAAAAGGGGATTTATTTTCCTCTAGCCAGGTTGATGACTTGAGTCAGGGGCTATGACCCACTTGATATGGTGAGCTATTGACTCTTGAAGAAGGTTCCCCTAGCCAAGGTTGTTTGAAAATCAAAACAAGGATGATGACTTGAGTCAGGGGCTATGACCCACTCGATATGGTGAGCCTTGACTCTTGAAGAAGGATTCTCAACAACATAAAGTTCCTTCCATCAAGCTACAAAATTCAAATCCTAACAATTTTCTTGTTTACCCTGTGAGGTCCTTGAAAACATTGCATGCATATCATACATATCATTGCATTACAGGTACCCTTCTTTACAGGTCACTTACCTTCTTCGCTGTTTATTTCGGCAATGGCTTCCCAACAAGATAACCAGGACCTTCATGCTCAAGAGACTCGATTCGAGGAGATCCTCCTGAATCTATCCAAGGGGCAGGAAGAGCTGAGAACACTCCTTATGGGGACTTTAGTCAGGAACAGTGCTGAGGATGATAAGGACGAACGGCTGAAACATCTGCAAGCTGAGGTGGATGCAATGAGAGGCCAGATGCTGGGGCAGGTGACTATCATTCAAGACTTATCTCAAAGACAAGAAGAGCTCGGGGTTCTCGTCAACCAACTGCTTCGGGGTAACCAACTGGGGCAAACGACTAGGGTTGAAGATCCAGCCATCATTCAACCACTTTTGAGACAAGAAGACAAAGGAAAAGCTCCTCAAATGGTTTCAGTGTCACAAATTCAGCATCAACCTCACCAGCTTCAGCCAGATAAGCCCAAAAGGGAATTCACCAAGCTCAACGTGTCGCTGCCTCAAGATTTACAACAACTGTTGAGGTTGAATTTGGTAACTCTAAGGGACCCTCCTAAGAATCCCAACAGGACACCTTCAAGGTATAACCCCAACGCCCGCTGCGCTTATCATTCTGACAGCCCGGGGCATGCTACAAATGATTGTTGGACCTTGAAGAACAAGATCCAGGACCTGATTGATGAAGGAGTTGTGGAATTCACCCAAGATGGCCAGGCTGAGTTCTTCTACTATCCCTGCAAGATTCACCACTTGAAGTGACTAATTCAAACTAGAAAACTTTTGTTCATTCGAATGTTCAAGTTGTATTTTTCTTTGATTGTTTAAACGTTTATTCATGTCAAACATTGTTATTTCATTAATGCATCGCATATGTCTGTTTTGAAGCAATATATTCGCATTCGCTATATTCAAAATTGCTTTCATTTTTTTGTGATGTTCAACTCTCAATTAATAATTCTAAGCCTATTGAGGGAGGATGACGAAAACAATACCATGATCTACAGTATGCTTTTGAACAAACCCCGCTGATGAGGTACAGGCATTGTTTCTATCCCTAAACACTGGAGTTATAAGGAAGATAATCCCTCGTCAACCCCTTTGAGCCAAAGAAGTTGGAGTTTTTCTTTTCGAAAATTAAAACCCTTAATCATAACCTGGGGCAGGGTAGTCTTCTCAGTTAATCCAGAGTGCACAACGAACGGCACCAAAGGAGTCTTTCCAAATCAAAAGATGGTGATGGTTCCAAATAATCATAAGGACAGGCAGTCATTATCTATCAAAATAAAAGCCCAATAAGTCAAAACCTATGAAGGAGACTTACAAAACTGGGGCATCCCGCTGACTGTAAATTCAAAAAAAGAAACAGTTCAGGCAAAAAACAGGGATAACAAAATCAAAAGAAAGAGGTCCTACAAACCCTCAAACAAAAAAGAAATGACTGCCTATTCAAAATAAATTGTCAACATTCGAACCATCACTGGTATATCAGAGCAAAGACTCAAACAAGGTCTAAACGCACGATCAGCTGAGTTTAGGTTTGAAGAACATCACGAAGAGCGGGTGGGTACAAATAAATTTGAGCCTTTATCCTTTGTTTCTTAAAACCGTGAACCAGGCCACGTTATAACCCTCAGAAGTCCTAGCTGAAGCATGGGTTAATTCGAAAGCATACTGTTACAAAGGTATCCTGACTCCTTAAGGCTTGCGGTAAAATAACGAGTGGACATCACAGTTTACAAAAATTCACTTGTTTTACGAAAAAAATGCATTTTCAAAACTTCAAGACAGACATAAGCTTTTGCATTCTTAAAATAATATTGTTTGCATATGACTACTTGTTTGAACAGCAGAGAAATTCGCACGACGAATATCTGATGAACAAAGGTCTTCTCAACAAAAGAGTCACCTCAAGTGGAAAGAACACTTCCAATCAAGGGGCACGGCATGAGCATTGTCCATTATCTGGGGCAGTCAAGTCAAGATTCAGGGAATCTCTCAAGGATGCCAAATAGCCTGGGGCAGATCTCCGTATGAATCACTTGGGGCATTGGACATGAATTCCAGCAACGAATCTTGCCTGATCAGACATCTTCTGGTGGCATGGCAACACAACAACAGGGGCATCTCCTTACGTCCTGAGAATATGGACATAGTCGAAAAAAAGTACTACGCATAATCAAAGACCCGCTAGGTCGACTGGCCTAGGCAAAAATAAGGGCTTCCCGACGAACCAAAAGGGTTCGGGCAAAAATAAGGGATGAAAAAGAAAAATTTGTACACTCGGCAAGTCGAAAACCTGAAAAGGCGGCTTGGGCAAAAATGGGTATCCCGGTGGACTGAAAACCCGAAAGGGCGGTCCAGGCAAAAATTAGGGATCAAAGCGTACGACTGTGTCCCGTCATCTCGTCACTTGCCTACCAGAAGAAGATTTGTCAATCGGCAGTTATCAAGCAGCCTCACCGGCCTTCTTCTCTCGCAGAAACGGGGGCAATAATGAGTTGTCCAGACGATCTAGTTGCTCTGTCCACCAAGGTACCAAGGTAAGTTCGGCTGAAGAATGTAACCAAGATACCCTAATTCCCCACAGAGCGAGACAAGGTTCAACAATACTCTTCCCCGAAAAGGTACAATATCTCCAACAAGTCAGCGATACTCTCCCCAAGCAGAGTTAGTCTACTGTCAGCCTTAAGGAAGTTGGGTATCCCCAAAAAATCTCAATATTCCCCAACGGAGTATACAGATGTTCCTAAGCAAACATCCCCAGCAGTCTTAATATAAGATTGTTCCCCGGCGGAATACCAGACGCCCCATTGGAGCCACTTCCCCAGTACAGTCCAAAAGCTTCCCCAGGAGAGTTGAATCATCCTCCCCAATAGATTCTGGAAGCTTATCACCTGCAGAGTACACGCATCTCCCCGGCTTTATTCAAAGGTTATTCCCCACCAGGGTATAATTGGGTTATCCTCAGCTAATTACCACGGAAAGATCGTCCTCGGCGAAGTTCTTCCTATCCCCAGTGGAGTTCATCAAATTCCCCAACGAGTTTATCAACAGAATCCCCAGTGGAGTTATCATCAAACCTCAGCGAAGTATCTCTTCCCACGGAGTATTTCCCCGCAGGGTAATCTCTTCAACAAAGTTTATTCCTCAACGGAGCCATCTTCTCCTACCGGTTTATCCCTGCAACCATTCTCCCCAGTGGAAATGAAGAACTCTGCTCTTCAACATCAGCCCAGGATTCAACAAGCTCCCAGCATTCGTCAAGGATTTATTTTCCTAGACGAAAATACATTCATACACATTTCATATATCCTGCTTACATACATGATAAAATGCATACTACACTATCTCTGAACATCATGACATCATGCATTTCATACATCATGACATTGCATACAACTAACTCTTTACCTTTTCAGGAAAGATCGATTAACAGATAAAATTCATCACCTTTTGAAGTAGAAGTCGTCTCAGATTCCTTCATCATCCTGCTGAGGTAGTAATCGTCCCTGATTCCTTCATCGCCCTGCTAAGGTAGTAATCGTCCCCGATTCCTTTATCATCCTGCTGAGGTAGTAATCGTCCCTGATTCCTTCATCATCCTGCTGAGGTAGTAATCGTCCCTGATTCCTTCATCACCCTGCTGTGGTAGTAATCGTCCCTGATTCCTTCATCGCCCTGCTGAGGTAGTAATCGTCCCTGATTCCTTCATCGCCCTGCTGAGGTAGTAATCGTCCCTGATTCCTTCATCGCCCTGCTGAGGTAGAAGTCATCCTTGATTCCTTCATCATCCTGTTGAGGTAGTAATCGTCCCTGATTCCTTCATCATCCTGTTGAGGTAGTAATCGTCCCTGATTCCTTCATCATCCTACTGAGGTAGTAATCGTCCCTGATTCCTTCATCACTCTGCTGAGGTAGTAATCGTCCCTGATTCCTTCATCGTCTTGCTGAGGTAGTAATCATCCCTGATTCCTTCGTCATCCTGCTGAGGTAGTAATCGTCCCTGATTCCTTCATCGTCCTGCTGAGGTAGTAATCGTCACTGATTCCTTCATCATCCTGCTGAGGTAGTAATCGTCCCTGATTCCTTCATCATCCTGCTGCGGTAGTAATCGTCCCTGATTCCTTCGTCGCCCTGCTGAGGTAGTAATTGTCCCTGATTCCTTCATCATCCTGCTGAGGTAGTAATCGTCCCTGATTCCTTCATCATCCTGCTGAGGTAGTAATCGTCCCTGATTCCTTCATCATCCTGCTGAGGTAGTAATCGTCCCTGATTCCTTCATCATCCTGCTGAGGTAGTAATCGTCCCTGATTCCTTCATCATCCTGCTGAGGTAGTAATCGTCCTTGATTCCTTCATCATCCTGCTGAGGTAGTAATCGTCCCTGATTCCTTCATCATCCTGCTGAGTAATCGTCCCTGATTCCTTCATCATCCTGCTGAGGTAGTAATCGTCCATGATTCCTTCATCATCCTGCTGAGGTAGTAATCGTCCCTGATTCCTTCATCATCCTGCTGAGGTAGTAATCGTCCCTGATTCCTTCGTCGCCCTGCTGAGGTAGTAATCGTCCAAGACCCCTTCATCATCTATTCGGAGTAGCAATCGTCTCAGATTCCTTCATCACATCATTATCAAGAAAACCGTTTGAAGTTCCAGATTTGATTCCTGTATCCAGCCAGGGCATATCTGTTGACGACTAATTCCAGATTCGATTCTTGTATCCAACCAGGGCACATCTGAAGAGTTTGAAGATTCGATTCCTGTATCCAGCCAGGGCATATCTGCATAAAGAGTTTGAAGATCAACCCCTATAACAGGCCAGGTAATTATTTTTCTTTCTCAGGTACGCAAGTTCTCGCTAAGGAGGTATCGAGTTCAAAAGGCCTTCATTTTTTGCTCAGAGTGTGTGACACGCCGAAAATCCTGAATGCTGAATATTATTTCATCTGGGCCGAAACTTCGAAAATTCATAACTCGGTCAATTTTTATCGGATTGGACTCATATTTTTACACAAGGTCACTGACTCATAGATCTACAACTTTGCTTCAAAAGTCGAGACCGGATTATGCTCCGATCAATACCAATTTTTTATTGAAGAACGTGTCAGAGTCGACACTGGAGCCCAAAAAAAGTTTGTCTGAACTGAAACTTCAAAAATTCATAACTAATTCACCGTTTATCCGATTGAGCCGATTTTCGGACAAGAGTTAGTTATTGATGTCGGCTACATTTTGTTTTCACATTTCAACTTAAAAAATTGCACTTAAGTCCCTGCAATTTAACTTGGAAAGTGACGAACTCAAGTAAACATTGGAGGCCCAATTGCACATTCAAAGCCCATTTTCTTTACCCTAATTTCCATTATATAATCACCTTCTTTTCACACAAACCAGGGAGGAGAAAGAGAGAGAAAAAAACCTTGCCACAACACTGTTAGAATATCAAATTCTTTCAAGAACCCTAAAACCTTGAAATCCTTATTACAAATCCCTCTCTCACTACAAACAAGCTATCACAGTTACAAACCAACACCTCACTACTTCTTCAGTAAGGGTAAGGCTGGCTTGATCTCCATGATCCAAAAGGCATAAAAGCATTCATGTCACTAATTTTCCAGTAAGGGTAAGATTGATTTGATCTCCATGATCAAAAGGGTATAATCATTCATACATGCCATATTGTGCCTAAACATTAAATTTCTTCATATATTGGCTTTATTTGCATTTTATGATTTTATTTAACGTGTTCATGAGATTCAACACTGCAGATTTAGACAGGATCCCATGCAGGTTCATTAAGGAACGTTGAGGCCAAAACACAAATGGCCAAAAGCCAAAAGCCAAATGGCCAAAGTAGAACAACTTATGCATGACACCAATACATGGCGAGACAGACATCCTGAGAAGATTAAGGAACGTTGAGGCCAGAACACAAATGGCCAACAGCCAGAACACAAATGGCCAACAGCCAGAACACAAATGGCCATGAAACCCAATCCAATGGCCAAAGAATGCAGACCACGGTACTCAGGAGTCAATGAACACGCACGTGATGCCAGAAAGTCAAACAAGGCTTTTTGTCTAATGGGCCAGAATACTTCAAAAAACCTCCCCTTGGGCCTGAAATCCCCCTTGGTTTGCATCCTTTTTTAATTTTATTTTCTTTTCTTTTCTAATTCTTTTTTTAATTGCTTTAATTGTTTTTTTCACCATAAAATAATTTTCTATAATAAAAACAGAAAAATCAAAAATACAAATGTATTTAATTATTATTAATTTCTTCACTAATTAATTTTTGTAAATAAACTCTAACAATTAACTTAGTTAATCTAGGTTTTAATTTTAACACTTTTTCTTAATAAATAAAAAATATGTAGAATTAGGTTTTGACATTTTCATCTTTTTCTTAAATAAATTATTAATCATCATTATTTATCATTATTATTAATTATCATTAATTTTGTAAATAAGCATGTAAATAAATTAATTAACTAGTAAATTAGGTTAACTTTAATATTTTCATTAATAATTAAAATAATCTAGATTTAGGGTTTCCTTTTAATTCTTTTTCTTTATTTTTCATAAATACAAAAAACATAAAAAACACTTTCTTTTCTTTCTTTAAATAATTATTAGGCTTTAATTTAATTTAATTTCAAGCAAAGGGTCAAAACCCTCGGACGTCCTAATTTTAATTCTTTTTGCGCATTATTTTCTTATCAATTATTATGTAACTGCTTTCCGGATGTAATAGTAATTAGGTTTACCGCATTTATTTACTTTCCGCATCTTTTATCAAAAACGGGTCTTTGTACTTTGGCGATGTATAGACCCGCGCCTTGTAATAGCGTAGCTTTTATTTTTCCGTCTTTTAACTTTCCGCACTCTTAAATTCTAAAATTGCATGAAAGAATGTATGTTAATTAAAAACAACGCGTAGCTCACAATGCCATGATCAAAGATAACTGTTAACTGAAAACAACACACAAATACACACACCACTTCTAGGGTACGCCTCACTTGTTGCCTTCGAAGCGTGGTCGTCAAGTATAGGACGTTTTAGCAGTCGCTCTGATGTCCAAAGATCCGGTTGCCTCGAAACAGTTTCCTCGGATTAAAAAGGATCTAGGACATTAGAGTTACTTCTAAGGTGTCCTACTGTTGCTTTGGTGACCACAACGTCCCTTAACTCGAATTGACCCGAACATCTCCAACGGTGGTGCTACCTACCTCTAAATGGTGGGATGGCACTATCTTAAGGAAATTTACACAGCCTAATTCCTTAGGGTAGGTAGATGACTCATAGGTACTTGCTCTCTTTCTAAAAAAACAAAAACTTTTCACACTGATACTTTCTAAAAGATTTCAAAACAAACACTTCACAACACTCTTGAGGACTGATACAAGAGTTGAATTGAAGTTTTCAAACGAAACTTTTTCAAACTCACTCACATTTGAAAAGCAAACCAATTTTGAAAACATAAGAGCAAGTACCTAAGAGCCCGTGGATAACCACGGATAGAAAGGGTGCTAACACCTTCCCTTTCTATAAATCTACCTCCCGAACCGAGAAACTATCTCATAAGGAATTTTGTTGTGCTTTTGTCCTGTCCATGTTGGAGAAAATAAAAGACGGTGGCGACTCTTGCTTACCGCGACATTTTGCGAACCAGCATTAAACAGTCAGTTCTATTTCCACCGATCACACCTGCATGCTACCAACGTAAGGGTAACATTCAAAAAGACAGGGTGAGATATCTAACAATATAATAAAACGTATGATAAATGATATATTAAATTAGATCATATAACATCACCAATTATCATCTTATACACAACAATAATCACATAATAATACCAACAATCTACACATTCACCGCATCAACACACAACTTCTTTATGCAATCGTATAATGCGACTTAATACTATGCAAATGCATGTGGTACCATTGGAGAAGAACTCCCATCTCAAATAATTTCTAATAAATAGAGGCATCAACAAGGCATAAGCCTTCATCTTAATATTCGCCAATACATGCCATCTTAACAAGCATCAGCTCCATCTTGAAATGCAATGTATGCGACACAATTATGAATGTAATGACAACAACCATAATTAACAACATCTCAACACAACATCATCATTGGCCAGAAGCCTACATCTTAATAGCTGTCAATTATTAGAGGCATCTCAACATCATTCAACAACATCATTCATTAACATAAACCATCAAAATAAGTCATCGCATAATTCATAAACATAATTTCATCAACATCATTTATCAACATCATTCATCAACGTCATTTATCAACATAATTCACAGCAACTCAGCCATACAACAATACAATATTAGATCATCAATCTTGCAATGTTGGCCATAAGCCTACAACATGATACTACCTATAATTAATTAATCATCTAAGGCTTACCTCTAAATCACCAAACCTCTGCATATTACTATTCTATAATACTACATCATTATCATCATTAATCTTACTGTTATGAACCAAACAATAATCTATAATCATCTTATTCTCACCATATTTCACAAAATCATCATAGCAATTAACGCGGGAAGCTAAATCTAATCCTAATTTGGGTTACTAGAATTATTCTTCTTATCCTTCATTTAAATCCTTAAGAATGAAGTTCATCGCGTTAGCTATCCAACGCTTCGAACGACACCTCAAACGGAGTCTGGAAACTCAAGGTATAGCCTTTGGAAACGAATATGTCAAAAATCAGACTACATGAGTCGGTGCATAACGTCTTGAGTCGACGCGTACTGGGCTTAACAAACTTCATGAGTCGACGCATAATGCTCTTGGGTCAACTCATACTGAGTATGCAACACTGCATGTATCGATACATAATCCTATGTATCGACTCATCCCAAGTCTAAAATCCTTCATGTATCGATGCATGGCTTCTTTGTATTGACTCATCCTGAGTCCAAAAACCCGCATGTATCGATGCATGGCCTTTTGAGGTCGACGCATATTGTTCTATCATGAATTTTTTCTGCGATTTCACTGCGTTTTCACTATAGTTTCCCTGCCTTAGGCCCTAAAAACATCCTCTAATCATAGGTAATCATCAATTATAATAATCTTATGTTTCTACATCAATTATACAGCATTAGGGCATCATTACTCATCCTTAAATCATTGATTCTCATCAAACTACAATGTATATAATGCAATCATAAACAAGACAACTTTTCACATCTAATCCCACATACTACTCACCATAAACCCTATTATAGAGTCAGAACCCCACCCTTACCTTGGATTGAAGGTTGCTCTATAACTTTTCCGATTTATTTCCGTTTTGCTCTTCTCCTTCTTTCCTACAAATTTCACGTTCTCTTTTTCTCTTCCAACCCTTATTCTTCTTCCTCTTGACAAAACCTATTCTCCTTACTGTCACATCTAATTTATATTATTATAACCAAACTCAATAATAATAGAATTATTTCTCTTGGGCTTAAGTCTCACACCTCTTTAGTACAACATACCACCATATAAACTAGGTCCAACAACATAATCTTATATTATTCCATTAATTCCAACATTATTATTATTAACCAATTAATTAATTAATAATAATCTAACAACTTATACCACCAATCCACAACATCTCGCAACATCAACAAATAATCCAAAATAATTTAATTAACTAAATTAAAGGGCGTTACAGAAGTCGTCACAAAATCTCATAGGGATGATGTATCCCCTTGGCCAATAGACGAACCTTCTTTCTAAGGTTTTTGAAAATAATATTTTTTTGAAATAAAATCCCGCCAGCAAATGATAAAAGATAATAAGATAATAATAATCAACAATAACTAAATAAATAAAGCGAATATAGAAGAACAAGAAAAACCCTAAAAACCCTAATCCAAAAGAAAATGCTTCTAAACCCTAGGGTTGAGTCCCCAACAGAGTTGTCAGCTGTAATATGAGGAAAATAAATATGTTAATGCATGAAGAAAAAATAATTTTAATGCAAGTAAAATATTTGAATGAGTTAGTATTTAAAAAGGAATTTGAATTAAAATAAACAATTTTAGAATTTAAGATAAATATATTACCTGTGAAAAATAAAAATAATATAAATAAACCAATAGATAAAAGAAATTGTAAAAGTTAAATAATTTATTTATTTAAAAACACAGCGGGGGTGTAGAATCAATTGGTTAGTAAAAGATTGGAGGTGTAAATAACAGGGCCATAAATCCAGATATTGGATTTAGGCTCAGTTGCGTGGGGGTGTCATTTTGAACTGGGTAGTAAAGTAGCAGGGTGAAGATAGCATGGGTCTGGCCCATAATGGAATTAGACAGGGCCCGTGTGAGTTATGTGTGGTTGAGTGTTGAGAGCTACGGTGGACGCGCGGTTTAGGAATGTTTGACGATGATCACGTGGTGGAGGTTGAGGGTGCATGATAAGGGGTGACATAAATTATATGGGGAATCATTATAAAAGAAGGTTTCCGGACTTAAAGCCCATTATCTCTTCTTTCTCTCTCTACACCAAAACAACAAATCTGTTGTATTTTTAGAGAGAAAAGCTCTTGCTTCTCTCTAGGCGATCAAAAATCGCCCCGCCGATTGGAAATCGTTTCTGCCAATGGTCCCACCTTGAGCCTCTCGAGCCACCATATGAAACCCTGAATTCCAGTTAATATTCAACTGGAATCCTTATCTCCAAATCCAGAATGTAAACCCTAGGATGAACACTAGAAACCCTAATCCTATGTTCATACAAACCCTACGAACCCTCAAAACCCTAAAAACCCTAACCTAATCCCAACCCAGAAAGGTGAAGATCGAAGAACCCTAACCCTAAACTATGAACCTTAACCCCTAAAACCTAACCCTAAGTCATATATTTTCCCAGAAACAACAATTCAAACTTCAATCATGTGATTTGCAACCACCACCAACAACAATTTTAAACTAAGCTAAGTGTTAGGCTTACTTAGTCCTTATCGTGAATCTTATTGTTTTTGTTAATTCTCCTCGTCTGACTTCTCCTTCTACTGATCTCTTCCTTTTCTTCTGCTTGCAGGTGTAACGATGGTGCAACGACAATTTGAAGGAACATCTTTGGGTTTCTGTTTAGAAACCCTAGATCTACACAAAGGGACAACTCCGAGAGCAACTTGTTCTTCATCTCCTCTTCCTCTTCTATTTCTTTGTTTTTTCAATTTTCTCCTTTCCTCTCTTTTAGAATTTTAGGTCTTTATATAGGTTAAAAATTAGAACATATTAGGAAATTATATGTAATTATCGTTACAATTTGTTGATTGAAGAAATTAGGGATTATATCATATTAAATTGTAAATTAGATTTAGATTGATTAGAAATTGATTAGGTATTGATTGTAAATTGATACGGTTCTGTAATTAATACCATATTTGGACGATTTTGTTTGTAATTAAAGAAATATTTGATTTTAGAGATTGATTTGGATCTGTAATTGATTAATCTGTGTAAGATTTGGTTCGCTTTCATTTGATCTGTACAATGTTTGTTCTTGGGCCTGGGTTGCTTAGCAGAGAAGGACAATGCTACTACTGATGCACTTTAGATTAGGGTTTCCAACACCTTTTGTTGACTTTAGTCAATGTTTCATAAAACTATAATTATAAAATAATAATTATAATAGTAATAACCCTTATAATAATAATTGATAATAATTATAAGAATAATAATAATTGTAATAAGTAATGACTTCAGCCTAAAAATAGGCCTCCGAAAGAAATGACATATAGGCTTCTAAAGATAATTTGATAAATATACTAGTAATTTGAGAGGCCCAATTGACCAGACCATAAAACCAAATCACACCTCCCCCCCCCCCCCCCCCCCCCCCCCCCCCCCCTCACTAATAAACACCACACCTCTATATTGTAAATTGCACCTCTGTTCACTTAAAATGGCCTTTGAAAACACCATACTGGACTGGGATGCTTTTGTTATTCATACCCCTCTTAGATTAATAATGGACCAAGCAAAGAGATCCTTAATGGGCCAGTAAATGATAAACATACCCCTTTTACTTATTGAAACAGGCCTGAATGTAATAGGCCAGGATGATTTATGCACAAAAGAAAACAACCTTAATGGGCTAAAATCAAAATACCAAATACACCTCTTTTAGAGACAACATACCTCTTTTACTATTTGAACCCCATTGTATCTAGAAGCAATTTTCAAAATAACAACTAGTGTAATATAAATTAATTTTAACCAAAGAAATATAATAACACTAAGATTAGTAAAAAAGAATGAATAAATTAGTAATATTAGTAGGACAATTTTGGGGTATGACATCGTGTCAGATGAATGATGAGGCTTGTAGTCAGTGGATGAAAATACATAACCCATACTTACTTTCTAGGAAACCCCCCAAAAGTTGGTACTTCTTAGGTGAATGATTGGACGTAACTTTCCGACACTGGACTGATACAGGAGTACTGTGCACCCAAGACAGAGATGAAGCTACATCACACTAGAGGTGCTTTGGAACCTGTGAGCTATACCAAACATGGTGAGGATCATAAAAATCCAAACACAATATCATTATGAGAGTTCTTCGGGTATGTCTTTGTCACTCTTAGTTTGCGTAAGTATTTGTTGGAATTTCAATGCACACGTATACACACTGAGGCACTTGTTTGTTTTTAACCCCGAGCCTTTCCAGCCAACCATTTCATGTTATCCTTCGTTAACCCTACTCGAGCCTCTTACCCCTTTTTGTTTGTTTATTAACCGCATTATTTAACCATGAGCCCAAACATTCGCTTACACTGCTTAGATAAGTGTTGTTGATTTCTGATTTGTGAAAAATCTTAAGTTTGGGGTTGGGACACCGGTAAGAACTAGGTAAGTGCAGTCGAAATAAATGATGAGAAAAGTTTTGGAAAAAAAAGAAGAAGGGAAAAAGAAGAAGAAAAAAAGAGAAAAGAAAAAGATGAGAAGTAGAATAAAGCACTTACCTAGAGGAGGATTTAGTTTGAAAAATTCAAAAAGCAAAGCTAAAAGAAACACTTAAGTAGGAACTAAGGAATCCTAATAGAATGGTGTTTGATACTTGTGATTGTGAACAGTGTAAATAACACAGTGATGAAAGTAATAACACTCACTCTGATCCAAAAACTACTCATTTTCCCTTTTGTTTGTTTATCCCACCTTGTCCCTAAGGCCCATTACAATCAAAAAGGCACTCGAAAAGTGTGTGTGGTGTGCGTATGAGATAAAGATAAATGTTATTCAAGCTTATAAGTTGACTTTGCATGCTGTGATTATTGAGTGTAAACACTTCAACCCAAGAGATTTGGTGAGAGTGTTAAAAGCTGACAGGTGAAGAGATACTTTGATGTGGAAGTGTGGAGGAGCATCAAAAGTCGGGGAAGAAGGAAGCATTGAAAGGAAAGTAAAAAGAGAGTCGTGAAAGATCTAGGTGGTATTACGATAATAAAATTTTGAACATTTAGGGGGTGACCTTTATGTTGTCTCGAGCATTACTTGAGGATAAGTAATAAGATAATTTTGGGGTTGTGATTGGTCACCAATTCTACTAGTTTTCTGTCACTTATTCGACATGAATCTGAGAAATCGATAATATTTTGTTTCATCTTTTTATTGTTTTCAAGTTAGTTTTACTTTTCGCATTTCCATTCTCGCATTGCTACTATTATTAGTTTATGTTCTTTTGTTGCATTTTATGCGTTTTGTGGTAGTTTTCTATGTTCTCAGATCCTGGGTAAAAGACCCAAAGGACTTGCATGAGAAAATGGACATTTCAGAGATTTTTGGAGAGTTTTTAAAGATTATAGCGGTCCTGACACGACCGTGTCAGGAAAGGATTAAAAGATGGCGATTTGGAGGAAGTCAGGGGGGCTGACAAGGGTGCCCATGTCAGCCGACACGGTCGGTGTCAGCAAGGCTGGTACTTGAAAATTCTGCACAAACGATCAGTAGTCCAACACAGCCAGCCGTGTTGTTTGACACAACCCGTGTTGGCCCGGACGCTACAACTTTTGATTTTCTTGGATTTTTATCTCATTTGATTCCAGGGGATATTTTGGGTATTTGCAACGACTGTTAAGTGAATTATGGCTATTTAGGCTTGTTTTTGAGAGGATATAAGGACTTGGGAGATTACATAAGAATTCTACGATAAAACTTAAAGCTTTCAAGGGATCCGGAGAACAGAGATTTTCAAGAGAAATCACAGTTGAAGATCAACGGAATCCAATTATCTTGTAATGTCTAACTTTCTTATAGTTATTTCTTTGAATACTATGAGCGGCTAAACCCCCCAATACTATGGGGTGTCCCTGATTTGCAATTATAATGATGTCGAATTCTTGATTTTCATAGAGTAGTATCTATTCAATTTAATCATGCAATGTTTTATGCTTTCCTGATCGAACCAATTAGGATTGATTTACGGTTAATAACTAGCTGGACTGCGGTTGCTAATGTTTTTGTACGATTAGGTTATAGTAGATATCTCCTAGGATTAGGGATACCCTATAGTTACCAGATAACTCTTAATAAAATAAAGGCTCGACTCCATCAGAAATCTCTAAGAACTTAGGATTTAGGATGAATCGTTAAAGATTTTCTCACAAAGGACTTAGAGGAAAATAATCTAAAGGGCTGGTAATTGAATGTTATGAACTTGTTGAAGAAATCAGAATTCAAGTTCCTTATAGGGCAAATTACACACCACACCCTAGCATGCTCATCATATCTGTGAAAAAGTCATATTTTACATTCTGCTTATTTTTATTATTGTTAAGATAAAATTTCAAACCAAACCACAGTTAAGTTTTTGTTTAATTGAACCATGAATTGAACTCGATACTTGCACACAATCCTTGAGATAGACATTCGAGTAATTTTCCTGTTATTACAACAAGAGGAAAAATAGTACACTTTCTATTTTTCCGATCAACATTTAATACATTTATTGAAATTTGTTTATATTTAATTTTGTAAATGAAAGTAATAATATATTGGAACTGGTGCTGGACTGAAATTACAATGATATAAGATCATTAAAAGGCATTTAAGTCTCAAAACGAGACATTCGACCTAGTGGATATCCATATCACTGACATCAGTACAAAAAAGATTGTCTAATTGGATGTGATGATTGTAAAAAAATAAGAGAATCTTCAAATGTTAGAGAAATTAATCAAAAAAAATTTTACAAGGGTTTTTCAAAAAGTGCCTATATGACAGCAGGGAATAAAAGAATAGGCATTAACCCAAAGATAAAGAAAAAACTTTTAAAAAAATGTTACCAAAATAAAAGATAAATATTTAAAAAAATAAACTCCAAAAAGTAAAGATTAATATCTTTTTTGTTCAATTATGTTATCTCGGGATTTATTTTGATCCCTTAATTTAAAAAATTATCATATTAGTTCTTTAAGTCTTTAAATTGTATCATGTTAGTCCTTTTTACCTAATTAGCGATGGAAAAACTAAAAAATTGATTGTTAAATCTGTTGCTATTTAAATAAAAATAATTAATATGATATGTTTTGAATAATTAATATATATCTATCTATCTATCTATTCATCTGTCTGTCTGTCTGTCTATTTTGTCTGTCTGTCTATCCATCTATTGTTTGTCCGTCTCTCTATCTGTCTGTCTGTCTCTCTATCTGTTTGTCTGTCTGTCTATCTATCTGTTTGTCTGTCTTTTTGTCTCTATGTATGTCTCTCTGTTTGTCTGTCTATCTGTCTGTCTGTCTGTCTGTCTATCTGTCTGTCTGTCTGTTTTTTTGTCTGTCTGCCTGTCTATTTTTTGTCTCTTTGTTTGTTTGTCTGTCTGTTTATTTGTTTGTTTGTCTCTCTGTCTGTCTGTCTGTCTGCCTGTATGTCTCTCTGTCTGTCTGTAGGGATGGCAGGCAGATCCAAACCCGCGGGGCCCACCCGCACCCGAACCCGAGTCAACGGGTGAAAACCTGAGTTGATTGGGTTTGCGTTCGGGTGCCACCCGATATTTCAGGTGCGGGTTTGGGATAACTTAAACCTGCACCCGAAACCACACCCACTTAGACATTAAATTACACAACTACCCCTAAATATATATGATTCAATCATTGTTAAAATATAGGGTTTCCTTTCCTTAACAAATTCACATCACCCCTGTGACTCATTCCTCTCCTTCACTTCACCCGTGACCCACTCCAGACCTCCACTTCAGTACTTCACAGTTTCACACCTTCACGGACTCCACTCACGGGCACGACGGCAGCTACAACCTCCTCCATCTCCTTCACTCACGCGACCAGTCCTTCACTCACGCGGTTCGTTTCTTCTTCTTAAGACTTGATATACCATTAAATCTTTTAATCGGTTCTGCAATTGTTGTTTACGAGATTCAATTGGATTTTCATGAGATTCAATGGATTTTCATGAGATTCAATTGATGTTTATGCTAGTTTCAAGGTTGTTCTTCTTTTTAATGTTGTGCTTGTTTGAATTAGTAAACTTGTTTTGATTGAAAGAAGCAAAAATCTATGACATAACTTGTTGTGACTGAATTAAATTGTGTTGTTGTGATTGAATTGGTTTTAGTTTTGATTTGTGTTGCTGACAAAATGATGAACCAGTTACTCTTTGGTCAAAAACTCAAAGCTTCAAAAGCTTATCTGAAATCATTGTTCAACATGAACTCGTTCACAGTGTTCGACTCTCATAGTCTGTCAACAACAATAAAAAAGTGAAGATCAACTTCAGTACTCATAATAAAGCATCGGTTACTCTGATAGTCATAAGAGACAGATTAACCATATCCCAAAACCTACCAAGTACCAACTAAATATCTTAATTTGAATATTATAAAACAGACATCAAAACCATCAGTGATATAAGTACTGCAGAGATTTGTTTTTAAAAAAAATATATGAAAATGCGGAATAGAGAAAGCCCAAGTAACTTTACCTATTTTTATTCATTAACAAATTCAAAAAACAAAAAATAAAATGGAAGAGATTGTAGACTAACAAGCTCAAAAAATGTAGATATGTCAAAAAGGCTCAGAAGTATAATTGTTAAATTGTAATAACTAATAAGTCGTTCTATATTAACAATGTGTGTGCGACCAAACTACCCAATAGTGTAGCTAACTAATGAACGGCTAATAATTTTCTTTCTAATGTGGTTGGAGCACACAGTTTAAAGAGCCACGTTAAGAACTGCAAAAAAAAATCCCTTGAATTCATATTATCTGATGGAACGTCAGGAAATTCCGAGAACAGTTTGGGCGAGGGGAGGAATAGAACGAGTTTAGGATGTACATATGAAATAATGAGTTTCCTACAGTATAAGTTGATAACGTGTAACATTCTTACAATGATAATAAATCAGGATTAACTTATTGGCAAAGGTTCCTTGTGCGCACATCCTAAATTTAATTGTTCAAGAGGGGCTACAAGTGATTAAGGATGGCATAGAAAATATTTGGGATAGTGTGGATTTTGGAGTGCTACACCTAAAAGGCATGAAAAATTTGAAGATACCACTAGACAATTGAGAATTGTTTGCACTAGAAAGTTAGCTCTAGATTATCCAACAAGATGGAATAGCACATATAAGATGCTTGATATTGCCATAGAGTACAAGGATGTATTTATTCGGTTGAAGCAACATGAGTCTTTATACACTTGTTTTCCAACTGATTCACATTGGCAATTTGCTAAGTATGTTTGTGGGTGCTTAAAATTATTTAGTGAAGTAACTGAGTTGATTTCTGGTACAAAATATCCAACTGCCAACTTGTACTTTCCTAAGATTTGTAAGATTAAGTTGGCAATAGAGGAATGGAAGAAGTCCTCCAATTCAATTATTGAGATGATGACCACAAGAATGATGTAAAAATTTCAAAATTATTGGAGTGGTGTTCATGATATGATGGGAGTTGCTGCAATTTTGGATCCTAAGAAGAAGATGGTTATACTTAATTCCTGGTTTCCTAAGTTGTATGGCGACGATTCAAATGCACAAGTTAATAGAATCAAAGAGATGCGTTATAATTTGCTCAACGATTATCAACAGATTAGACTTAGAGATGCACAACCTACCGCTCCATCCATTGGTACAACTACTGTTGTTGATGACGAGGCTGAATTTGATGCATACGTTGAGATGATTGCCGATAACTCAAGTTCATGTTTTAAGTATGAGTTGGATCATTATCTGAAGGAGTCAGTTATAAAAAAACTCCAGAAATTAACATTTTGAATTGGTGGAAGGTAAATGGAGTTGTGTATCCAACACTTCAAGCAATTGCAAGAGATGTGTTAGCTATTCATGTCTCTACAGTAGCTTCTGAATCGGCCTTCAGTAATAGTGGTCGAATATTGAGTCCTCATCGTAGCTGACTTAACTGGACTGCCGTAGAGGCTTTGATGTGTGCTAGGAGTTGGATATGGGCTGCTGAGAATAATGGTATGTCATTGTCAAAGAATCTTTACTTTCTACTTTAATTTTCTTGTTATATAATGTATTGCTACTTTGGTAAGTCAACTAATTATTTTTTTGTTATTCTACATGTGATATATATATATATATATATATATATATATATATATATATATATATATATATATATATATATATGTGTGTGTGTGTGTGTGTGTGTGTGTGTGTGTGTGTGTGTGTGTGTGTGTGTGTGTGTGTGTGTGTGTGTGTGTGTGTGTGTGTGTGTGTGTGTGTGTGTGTGTGTGTGTGTGTGTGTGTGGTGTGTGTGTGTGTGTGTGTGTGTGTGTGTGTGTGTGTGTGTGTGTGTGTGTGTGTATGTATAGGAACTTCTAGAGTTGCAGAAGAAATTGCTACTATGTTGAATGAAATGGAGTCTGACGATGAAGGTATTTTGTACTTCATTTGGTGTAAAAGTTTTAAGCTTTGGTGTTTTATTTAACTTTAATTTACTTCTTAATACAGCTGAATTGATAGAAAGTTGTTTGGGTTACCATTTTGAAGATTAGAAGTTGTTGTTTATATGCTTTAACATGGTGAGTATTATTGTTTCTACACTAATATCCACATTATTCTTATTCTCAATTATTAATAACCATTAACTTAATGTGAACAAAAACAGATATGTTTATTTGAGAGAGTTTGCTCATGGAATGCTTGTGATGGAATTTCCTTGGAGACTATATTACCTTGATGATGTTGGAAAGTTGTAATTTGATTGTAGACTTTAATTTTAATTATAATG
>CATIWC010000493.1:287500-291516 GCA_948472305.1 Vicia faba
ATCTATCTAGCTATCTATCTATCTATCTATCTATCTATATCTAATCTATCTATCTTCTATCGATCTATCTACTAGCTATCTATCTATCTTCTATCTATCTATCTATCTATCTATCTATCTATCTATCTATCTATCTATCTATCTATCTATCTATCTATCTATCTATCTATCTATCTATCTAATTCGATCTATCTATCTATCTATCTATCTATCTATCTATCTATCTATCTATCTATCTATCTTCTATCTATCTATCTATCTATCTATCTATCTATCTATCTATCTATCTATCTATCTATCTATCTATCTATCTATCTATCTATCTATCTATCTATCTATCTATCTATCGATCTATCTATCTATCTATCTATCTATCTATCTCTATCTATCTATCTATCTATCTATCTATCTATCTATCTATCTATCTATCTATCTATCTATCTATCTATCTATCTATCTATCTATCTATCTATCTATCTATCTATCGATCTATCTATCTATCTATCGACTATCTATCTATCTATCTATCTATCTATCTATCTATCTTATCTATCTATCGATCTATCTATCTATCTATCTATCTATCTATCTATCTATCTATCTATCTATCTATCTATCTATCTATCTATCTATCTATCTATCTATCTATCTATCTATCTCTATCTATCTATCTATCTATCTATCTATCTATCTATCTATCTATCTATCTATCTATCTATCTATCTATCTATCTATCTATCTATCTATCTATCTATCTATCTATCTATCTATCTATCTATCTATCTATCTATCTATCTTCTATCTATCTACTATCTATCTATCTATCTATCTATCTATCTATCTACTATCTATCTATCTATCTATCTCTATCTATCTATCTATCTATCTATCTATCTATCTATCTATCTATCTATCTATCTATCTATCTATCTATCTATCTATCTATCTATCTATCTATCTATCTATCTATCTATCTATCTATCTCTTCTATCTATCTATCTATCATCTATCTATCTATCTATCTATCTATCTATCTATCTATCTATCTATCTATCTATCTATCTATCTATCTATCTTTATCTATCTATCTACTCTATCTATCTATCTATCTATCTATCTATCTATCTATTCTATCTATCTATCTATCTATCTATCTATCTATCTATCTATCTATCTTCTAGCTATCTATCTATCTATCTATCTATCTATCTATCTATCTATCTATCTATCTATCTATCTATCTATCTATCTATCTATCGATCTATCTATCTATCTATCTATTCTATCTATCTATCTATCTATCTATCTATCTATCTATCTATCTATCTATCTATCTATCTATCTAGCTATCTATCTATCTATCTATCTATCTATCTATCTATCTATCTATCTATCTATCTATCTATCTATCTATCTATCTATCTATCTATCTATCTATCTATCTATCTATCTATCTATCTATCTATCTATCTATCTATCTATCTATCTATCTATCTATCTATCTATCTTATCTATCTATCTATCTATCTATCTATCTATCGATCTATCTATCTATCTATCTATCTATCTATCTATCTATCTATCTATCTATCTATCTATCTATCTATCTATCTATCTATCTATCTATCTATCTATCTATCTATCTATCTATCTATCTACTACTATCTATCTATCTATCTATCTATCTATCAGCTCTAGCTTCTATATCTATCTATCTATCTTCTATCTATCTATCGTCTATCTATCTATCTATCTATCTATCTATCTATCTATCTATCTATCTATCTATCTATCTATCTATCTATCTATCTATCTATCTATCTTATCTATCTATCTATCTATCTATCTATCTATCTATCTATCTATCTATCTATCTATCTATCTATCTATCTTATCTATCTATCTATCTATCTATCTATCTATCTATCTATCTATCTATCTATCTATCTATCTATCTATTCTATCTATCTATCTATCTATCTATCTATCTATCTATCTATCTATCTATCTATCTATCTATCTATCTATCTATCTATCTATCTATCTATCTTATCTATCTATCTATCTTCTATCTATCTATCTAGCTATCTATCTATCTATCTATCTATCTATCTATCTATCTATCTATCTATCTATCTATCTATCTATCTATCTATCTATCTATCTATCTATCTATCTATCTATATATCTATCTATCTATCTATCTATCTATCTATCTATCTATCTATCTATCTATCTATCTATCTATCTATTCTATCTATCTACTATCTATCTATCTTTCTATCTATCTATCTATCGATATCTATCTATCTATCTATCTATCTATCTATCTATCTATCTATCTATATATCTATATATCTATATATCTATCTATCTATCTATATATCTATATCATCTATCTATCTATCTATCTATCTATCTATCTATCTATCTATCTATCTATCTATCTATCTATCTATCTATCTATCTATCTATCTATCTATCTATCTATCTATCTATCTATCTATCTTATCTATCTCACTCTCTCGTTTATCATCCATGATTCATTCATCTTTAATATGGTATCAATCACCATAGTATAGAACTTCTCATGCTAGTATAGTTACTCCTCTGAATACTCCATTGGTTTTGAGCTATTGGGAACTACATAGTGCGAATCTGTTACAGAACCAGAAGCTTAAATTAAGGATCAAGGAAGGGTACAAGAAGATTCACAAGATGTGCTAATATTCATAGCCATGATGCATTCTCACTCAGGTAATATATTTGCACCAGAAACTTCTATTAAATTACAAGAAAACAATTTTTTACGTAATCAACAAGTGGATGGTATGATTTTGTCACATAAGCTTCACTAGATTGGGGGTGAATCCATAGATTCTAGCCATGTTCAAAACAGATAATGAGGTCTTCTAAACATAGTTTCATAAGAGTGTGAATCTTAGATGGTTTAAGATCAAGCTCTCTTCACATGGTTACGCTCAACCATATTTGAATCAGTTTTACCAAGAGTATTCTCTTGCAAGAATGCTTATGAACTGTGGGACAATGTGCACAAACACTTTCCCTCACAAATGAAAGAAAGAGTTTATCAACTAAGATCTAAATTTAAAACCATTAAGAATGGTAACAGGTCAGTCTTAGAGTATGTTATTAGAGTTGTAGTTGACCTGTTGCTACCCATTGAGAAGCCTTAGCTGGAAGAGATCAGGTGATTTTATTCTTCAGGGTCTACCTAAAGAATATAACCTATTTATCATGATGATTTATGGAAAAGTCGAACCTGTAGACATAAATATGGTAGAAGCTCTATTATATGTGCAAGAACCTCAAATGGAGAAGTACAAAAACGAACTATCCACACCAAGTGAAATTGCTAACATTCCACTTACTAATTCTTCCAACTACTCTGGAGGAATGCAGGTGATATCAGCATTATAGAGATAGAGCTCATGACTCAACAATTTCAAAGGCATGGGTCATGGTAGAGTGAACAACACCACTTGTAATAGGCATACTTGTCAACTCTGCAACAAATATAACCATAGTGTAATGGACTGCTGACACAAGTTTGATGAAAATTTTGTACCAGTATCGAGTAACAATTAAGCACAAGCATCAGGTTCAAATGAAAGTGGACAAGCCAATGTGAAACAATAAGTTCAAGACAACAATCCCAGTCAAGCAATAACACTTTAGCTTATAAAGATTCTCTTCAAGTCCCACAGGGCCTAGATGCTCAAGCCTAGTTTCAGACTTAGGTGCATCACGTTATATAACTCTTTATGATTGAAATATTTAAAACATTATACATGTGAATATCCTAATGAAGTGCTAGTAGGAAATGAGAATAGTCTTGCAGTTAAATCAATAAGTTCATATACAGTTAAGTCAAAATACTTACCTAGATGTCAACTAGCTATAAACAATCTTTTACATGTACCTAACATCACAAGCAACCTTCTATCTGTCTCAAATTTGTAAAAGATAATAGAGTATATTTTGAATTTCATGCT